>JAZHYW010018770.1:0-14285 GCA_037355805.1 Ixodes ricinus | reverse complement strand
AAACATAACGCGGGAGCGGTGGCCGAGAGACTGCATGCGTCACCTGCCGGCTCACTCTGGCAGCTTATGCCGCTGTTGTTTTCTGGAGTTACACTCCCAGCTCCGAAACAATCCCCGATGCGTGACTCGGCGAAAAAAGAAAAAGAAAGGTAGCTCTTGGATTTTGTTTTTGTTGTTTAAAGAAGGTGGCCTTTATCAGAGAAACTGCAAGGTCACTGAGATGTCGTAGTGAGACTAAAATAAAACAACAAAACAAACAAGTAAAAATTTAAAGCCTGGGTGATAAAGAAAGAAACGAGGAGGCCATGCGATAATTGTATCGGGAGTGGCGACAATCGCAAGAAGAGCCGCCTTATTCTCGGCCGCATCATTGATTTAATCGCTAGACAGCTCTGATATCAGTTTCGGCCACCGCTCCCGCGTTATGTTTAACAGTTGAGCACACTGTACACGAGGCACGTTCCGCGGGCCACGTGTGGAGAGGACACGCGGCACCTTGATTTATCAGTGCAGTGCCAACGTTGTTCGTGATTGGTTGCTTGGACAGTTGGTCTCCGACAAGCGAGCAATGAGTTTGTCTGCTTTTTGCGTAGGAGTGGCACTGACGTCAGAACGCCAAGCTCTGATTGGCTATGATAAAGGGATAGTGGGTAGACCTCAATGCTATCTGCCTCCGAGGTCTACCCACTATCGCTCCTAATCGGAGCCAATCAGAGCTCGGTGTCTCTGACGTCACTAAAGCCCCTGCTCAAGGAGCCAGTGAACTTCCGCTCCGCATATGCGCAAATATAATTCCAACACGCCTCGGAAACTCGACAAGCAGACCTGTCCGACCTTCTAACAGTGGTGACAAGGCGATTAAGAGCGAAATCACGCGTGTGCGAAGCGTGAATGACGAAAGGCCTTACGAAAGCGGCGGCCCCGAACGTATCGGCACTCGAGCCTGTAACGGTATAATTCTCGTTCTAATTTGCATGCAGGCAGCGCAGAATGCACATGCGGAAACACAGAGCCCCCGGGTTAATAAAACTTATGCGGCCGCTCGTTGTTTACGCGATACGCGAGGCACGTGCCATGGGCCACGTGTAACCTTCCCAAGCCGAAAATAGAAAGTGGTATTCCACGTGGTACATCTTCTTTTCAAGTGGTACCAATAAGATGCCTAGTAATTGTGATTTTATTGGAGGAAATTGATATGAAACGTTCAGGCCCACAAAAGCAAAGAATCCTTGTCAGTGTCGGCCAGGGAACCTACGAAACACCATAACATATTCAGAAATCTACTCTTCTGACCTTAGCCAAGTATTTTAGAGCGCAGCCCCCCGGCGCCCGTTTCCGGCTTGAGCAGCGTCGCCGCTCGCCGTCGGCGTAGCCGTGGAGGTCGCCGTGAGGTCACAGTGAACCCGAGTGACGTCACGTGACTCCCGTGAAGCTCACGTGACCCAGGTGACGTCACGTGACCCCCATTAGTGTGACGGGGCCCACCGTGGAGGCCACGAGGGTCACGTGACCTCACGGTTACGGCGACGGCCACTGCCGACGCCACTCGGAGGCGGAGTAGCAGGCAGGATGACGAGGTGAGGAGGGAGGGAAGCAGGGCACACGCTCCCTCGTGCCCTTCCCTCCCTCCTCCTCAAAGCTGCTCTCTAATTTGGTGTTACAGGGAGTTGTAAACGTGCTTTAATATTTTTTACCGTGCTGAATAAATAAAATTAATACATTTAACAAATGCGCTCGACCGTCGAATATACAGGTGAAAATTCTAAGTAACTCAACATAAAGCAATGAAAAATCTAAAACAAAGACAAAACGTTCAGGCCACTTCATCACATGACATTGTCTTGACACCCGTTTTTGAGCACTTGGTCTGCAAGTGGCACTATCAAGTGATACTACTTGGGCTATTAGTGGTAGCATCTGGCCTGCAAGTGGTGCCATTTGTGATTCAAGTAGTATACCATTTTGGCTGTTAGCCGTATGCCATTCGGGATGCACGTGGTAGACTACTGGGGAAGTGGTACCCTTGGGCTGCAGCGGCACTCTTGGGATGCAAGTGGCGTCAGGGCATGGGTTCGACACCCTGATCTGACGCCACTCGACAAAAGCGAAGTCTGAGAGGCATGAGTGGAAAATGCTTCGTTGGGGACCTGAACCGGGGGCACCTTCGCGAGCACCAGGCCCCAACCTCCGTCTCCCGTAACGCAGACCATGTACGCCGGAAACGCCGCCGCCGCCCACCTGCGCGGCGTGCAGTCCCTGAGCCGGAGCCCCGCCTCTCTCGGGCCGGGCCCTGGTCATTACCGACGACACTCCCGACGACCTGTACGAGCTGGTGCGCCCGTTCTTGGCCAGCCGGGGCTACGGCAGTCTCCCCGTTCGCGTTGCCCTACGCCCTCGCCCTGGTTCTCAGCCTGCTCGTCGTGTGCGTCCTGGCGCTGGCACGGACCCTGAACGTCAATCTCCCCGTGCCGGCGCCGACGCCGTCCACCGTGGCCTACCTCTGTCACGGCCCGGTCCTGGACGGCAGAGACGGTCGCCTCGCCCTCGGCTACGAACTCCCGGTTCTCGGCGGAAGAATCCGCGCGCAGATCCCTGCTTTACTACAGCACCGTCAGTTTGTGAGCGTGTGGCCCCGCCTCTCCGTTGTGACCGTATAACGTGTAGCTTACTTCCACCATAAAAACAAAAAACTTGATCACCACGGCTGGGAAAGATCGTGTTACGGGTGTGCAAGTTCTATCGGCGGTTTCCATTGCATGTTTTTCCCCCTACTTTCACGGCTTTGTCTTGTTTTGTCTTGTGACCGCAAGGCGCCTTGAATAGCGGAGAACCCCGGCTCATGTGACGCAGTGTCTTTTGACGTTAAAGATTCGTTTTATGCTATTCCGCACCAGGAGTTATTGGGGGCGGTTCAAGCATGTGTCTTTCCAGAACGCCTGTTAGCGTAGAAAATTTCTTGGAATTGTTGTGTTTTTATCTTATGTCTCTGTATGTTGTGCATGACGACACACTGCTTTTGCAGGAGCAGGGTGTATGTATCGGGGCTAGCGTTGCTCCAGTTTTGTGTGACATCTTTCTTTCTATGTGCGATAGAGCTATCGAAGTCGGTCTAGTAAGAGAGGTGATTCGTGTTTTTAGATACGTCGATGATTATCTGGTTTTATTTAGGAAAGTATCTGGTGAAAGTAAGGATGAGAGCAACCAGGCACGTAGCCAGGTTTTTGTTTCGGGGGGGGGGGGGGGCCGCCAATCACAAAATGCTGTATGAGGGGAGGGGAGAGGAGGTCCCAGCAAAATTGAAGATTTCGGGGGGGGGGGGGGGCCGGGCCCCATGGGCCACCCCCCTGGCTACGTGCGCTTCAAGATGCGTGCGAACCATCATGTGGTTTTTGAATTTTAGAATGAAAAATCTAGTAGACGGAAGGCTAGCAGCTTTTAGATATTATTCTTGGCTTTAATGAGCATCATGTGTGCTGGCGGTACTGGCCGAGGACAAAAAAAGGTGTGCTGCCTTTTGACTCTAGCCACTCGAAGGTTGTAAAGAGAGGGATTTGGAGAGGTTGTACGCAGGCGGCCCTGGTCAGGTCTTGCCCCTACCAGATGCTGGCTAGTTTTTGCAACCAGGTAGACAGGCTCATATAGGGAACGTACCCTACGGAGGTCCTTGTCAGTGTGGCTGAAAGCCAGTTGAAAAGTCTTCGACGCCCCAAGTCCCAGCCACAAAGTGAAAGCCGTTTACAACTCCCTGTAATGCCGAATTAGAGCGCAGCTCTTGAGGAGGAGGAGGGGAGGGTACGGGGGGGCAGGTGACCTCGGGGGAAGGGGGGAAGGGGTCACATGGCCTCAGGGGGTCACTTGACGTCACTGATGACGTCATCAATGATGATGACGATGACGATGCGGATGCCGATGACGTCATCAGTGACGTCACTGATGACGTCATCAGTGATGATGACGATGACGATGCGATGCCGATGACGTCATCAGTGACGTCACCGATGACGTCATCGGCATCCGCATCGTCATCATCATCACGTGACCAGGGGGTCACGTGACCCGGGGGACCACGTGACCTGGCGGACCACGTGACCTCGGGGGGGGTCACGTGACCTGAGGGGGTCACGTGATGGAGCCTTGGGGAGGGGGTCACGTGACCCCCTTACGCCGACGGCGACGCCGACGGCGACGCCGACGCCGACGCCGCTCAAGCTCGAAACGGGCGCCTAAGAGCTGCGCTCTAAAAAAGAAACCCAGCGTGACGCCGGTGGTTCTTCCTTTTATACATAAGGTTACGCACAAATTCAAAAAGGGTAGTACAGCGACATGGAGTCCCGGTGGTGTTCACTGCGCCTTCAAAACTGGGGCGTCTATGCAGTGGCGGATCCAAGGGGGGGGGGGGGGGGCGACGGGGGCGGCCGCCTTCCCCCCCAAACGAAGTCGACCTCCCCCTCTCCCCTTCTCGGAGGGCAATTTTACATGGGTGGACCCCCCGGTGCACACGAAAGAATGGGAGAATAGTATCCTTACAAATTTTCCGCCCCCCCCCCCCAAAAAAAAAACGGAGTTCTGGATCCGCCCCTGCGTCTATGTGCTAAGGTTGAGAGGAGTCGTCCGGAAAAGCTCGGCTGGCTCGGCTGTGGTAAGAAGCACGGCGTTTGTGCCGTGCGCGGTCGGCGTGGTGTACTAAATTGAGTTGTCCTGTGGGAGAGTCACTTTGGCCAATCAGGGAGGTGTATCAATGATAGGCTCAGAGAACACGCACTTTCGATAAGATCTTCATCTTCGGGCAATTTGGTCATTCATTGTGATAGATGTGGGCAGTGGCGTCGCGAGGGTCAGCGGCACCCGGGGCGGTAGCCCGCCGCGACACCCCCCCCCCGCCGCTCTCGCAGCCCGCCGCGACACCCCCCTTCCTCCCCGCCCGCGTGGCCCGCCCGCCGCGACCCCCCCCCGTTCTCCTGGCCCGCCGCGACACCCCCCTGAGCGCTGCACCCGGGGCGGTCCCCCCCCCCCCCGCCCCCTTGTGACGCCACTGGATGTGGGTGCTCCCCTCTTTTGGAAAAGACGACGATTGTTGCTCGGCCCAGTCGGCAGGTGACTCGTGAAATATTCGAAGCCTATTACATTTCGAAGTATAAGGATGAGAGCGTCAGTGCTCCCTCGATTGCGCCCTCCGATAAAGAAATAATGTTCTTGGAGAGCTGTGACACGTGCCCTTAGGCGATGGTTCAACGTATGTTTGTCTGTGTTTTTATGCCGGTAGGTGGTTTCCAGAAATAAACCAGTTGTTAGTCAGCGCTCGGGCTGTGTGTTCCTTGTTCTTTGTCCTCCGTTATTTTGGCGCTGTTTCCCTCTTCGTAACTATGAATATCTAAGTTGCTCGAGAAGGAGCTGGAGATCAAACCTGCCGCCACAGCTTTCGGTTCTGGCCACTGAGGTGTCGCTGATTTCGCTCTAGTCGCTAATATAGACACCGACGTCTTTTTGACATCTGGAGCGTGAACTCTTCCACAGAGAACTTGCGAAGCCAATCGTTTCAATCCACAGAAGAAGCTGAGCCAGTCACGAGGCTCAAAATGTGTCTAGAACGGAAATAAACAGCCTGCGCTGTGGTAATGACCAGGACGTGTCGCTAGGCAGAGTGCTACAGCGCGGTCTCTTTTTCACGGTATCTTAACAGCCTCGTCATTGGCCAAGCTCCCTCCATAGATTGCAGCGATTGGCTCCCCCAACTGCCTAGCGGGAAAGCAGACGCTCCAGATCTCCTAAGGTTTAAGATAAATTAACAACGATCATTATTTTTGAGGTCCTGCATGAAATGCATTACTTAAAGGCAACTCCCGCCAAAACTCAAAATGAAATAAATTACTGGTATCGTTGTAGTGACACAAAATACGACCCCAGCCAAAAAATTACGTCCGGGCGACGCCGCGTTCTCAACTAATGCCGATAATAAAAATGCGACCCGCCGCGAGCCGCTGCTCCTTAGCGGGCGGCCAGCGGGTTGCCGATCACTAAAGCAACATTGGGCGGTGACGTCACTATCGTTCTCTTTTTTTCCTCCGGTCCGGACAGGCGCACCCGTTGCGCGCGCTTCGCGCTTCTTTGTGCCGCTACCACCGCTACTTCGGCTTGTGATTGCGTGTTTAGTCGTTGCTTTTATCTGTAGCCCGTGTAGCTTCGGTATAGCCCTTTGTTTATTTGCTTGTGAGGACTTCAAGACTCGTTTTAGCGAGCAACTCGGTGCGCCCAAGACTGCCCAGCTGTTCTTTGGAAGATGCCGAGTACAACTTGTAGCGCTGTGGGCTGCTCAAACAACCCGCTGCGCAACCCGGAGGTGCTTTTTCATAAGTTTCCAACGGATCGGAAATTGGAGAAGGTGTGGGTGAACGCAGTTCGACGAGTGGACTTTGGAAAGCCTTGGACGCCGACCCCCAGATCGAAGCTCTGCTCCGATCATTTTTCGCCGGAGAGTTACGAACGAAACCTACGGGTGTTGGTTGCTTGCGGCTTATGTGGTAAATTAGTGTCGCAGCTTACAAATTCGGCTTTTACGCGCCTGAGGGAAAAAGAACAAAAAACAGACGTGTACAGCCCAGCACACGTCTGTTCGGGCGCCGCGGCCCGCGCCGGAGAGCCTCAAAGCTTCGTGTCTGGGAATGACCCGCAGCGCGAAAGCGAGAGGGCCCCCAGTACTGTACGTCACTGGCAGCGCGGTGTGGAGCAACGCCGCTCCATCCACGGAGCCCCGATGACAATTTAGGCCTAGCGACGAGTACGGGGACAGCACACAGAGCGACAGCCGCGAGTACGGCACCGAACGAGTTCACTCGTTTTCCAGTCGCTAGCTTTTGGGTATACAAGCGACGAGTACGGCATAGTGCACGCACAGCGGCGGCCGCCGAGTGCGGCACCGAACGAGTTGACGGGTTTTCCAGTCGCTAGCTTTTGGGTTTACGCACTAACTCTTGCTACATATGCTGGATAACTACCACGTATACAGAATTAAAACAAAATCAGCTTACCTTCTATCTTTAGACGGCTAGCGCAACAGAGGTAGGTGCCGCTTGGCCTGCGTACTCGTTGAACGAGAACGATCCTGACGTCACGTCCACGATTTCCAGTGTTGCCGGGGCCTCGAGCGGCTAGTTCCGGTTTTGTCGGCCGCGCCCCAAACAGAACTTTGAGGCGTCGATATCTTTAAAACTACGCACGATAACGAGAAAAAAATTACACCTTGCAATTCAGGGACGCTGGCTGCACTAAAAACAGTCATAATCCCAAAATCGAAAGTATGGACCGGAGTTGCCCTTTAAAGGGATACTACAACGAAATTTCGGCGCTCATTTTTTGGTCTATATGTGTTCAAAAGAGCAGTATCACATGGAACATACCAATATCTTGCTAAAAAAAGTCTCTAAAAGGAATTTTAAAACTAATTAAACGATTAGCAAAGAGCACCTGGTGGATGTCGCTAACGCCTCGTTTGTAATGCTCGTCTAGGAACCTTGACACCTAGTGACGGAGGTCGTCTCGCCTCCGGCCACCACGAAAGAAGGGGGAAGGAGAAACTCCCCTCTTCCCGAGAATCCCTTTTGTGTGTCACAGAAGTCGCTATTGTCCCCCTACAAGATTATAGAAGATTAACCCGTCACTCAAAATTCGTACAAAAGCAGCCGCTTCGGTGGCTGGAACGACTAGGCCATCCTCTCGACGTCAGCCTCGCCGTAGCTTTGCTCGTCTTGAGACGACCTACGTCACAATTGCGCTGGGCCTTTTCCGAGCGCTTGCCAGAGTGGGCCGTTTATAACGAAAAATACAGCCACCAGGATCAAAATACAAACGCGCGATTGTCATTTACGGATATTGTGGATCATATTCAACCTATTTTTGAACACGACGGGAATATTTCAAATTTCGTTGAAGTATCCCTTCAAGGGGTACTCCGGCGATTTTTTGGCCTGCCCCAACTAACTATATCTTCTGAATCCCCGGTCTTTACTCTTTCCGGTATGCTATTTAGTATCGCAAAATTCAGGATAGTTATTCTCAAAAAAAAAAAGAAATGAAAGACGTTTACAAATCTCTGTAAGGCTAAATTAGAGCGCAGCTCTTGAGGAGGAGGAGGAGACGGTATGTTCCTTCCGCTCCTCTCCCTCCCCTCCTTCTCCTCTCCTCCACGTCTTTTTCCCCGCTAAATTTAGCAGGGCAAATGATGTCACATGACTTCGTATCACGTCAACCATGAACAAATTCAGTTTCTCAGCTAGATTTGCACGCAAAACTAACGTCACGTGACCTCAAAACCAATTAAATTGCCCGCTAAATTTAGCGGGGCGGTTATGCCGACGGTGACGCCGCGAAACGCGGAAACGGGCGACTAAGAGCTGCGCTCTAAAATTAAAATGATGCAAAAACCAACATTGAAATATACCCGCGCTGGACGTCAGTGAAGCTTGCCAGTCGAGCAGGCAGCCTAAAAATTGAATAGGCCGAGTATTTGCTTCGTCCTGCTGCACGGGTGCTGGAGCGAGCATCCAAAGCATTCATTTGACAACATGGAACTGCTTGTAATCAGTGTGGAGCAAATTCTTACAAGTCCGCGAAGAGTGAACGCCCTGTCTCTGCCGCTAGATGAGATGGATGGGTGGATGGTAATGGCTATACCTTTGTAACGGGTGGCAGCTTGCGCCACCTAGCCAAACGCTGTCACTACTTTTTCATTGTTGCCAGCAGAGGCTTTCAGTTTGAAAAACAGGATGAGGACGAAAATTATAAGTTCAATAACTTCGCGAAAAATATTATATTGGCCTAATATTGCAGATGCTATCTTAGCGATGTTTGTTGGTGTGTTTATCCAATTTCCAGGCAAATTAGCGGACCATTACAGAAACGCTGGAGTACCTGTTTAAAAAGAAGCTAAAAATCGAGCTTCTTGAAAAAAAAAAATAGTTAGAGGGGAATTTCGGCGTATTTTTATCCCATGAATCTGAATATTGCGTTCTTTTCCCCCGAAGATGTAACTAAATGCGAGAAAACACGAAAAGCCTCCGACCAATCAATACCTCATATCCATATCGTTCGGCATAGCCTCCTTTACACTCACAAAGCCTGGCAGTTCGACGATGGAGCCATAGAGTAACGCTGGCCATAAAGTGCCCGGTCGCAGATTTGGAGCGCGAGGATCTGGTAGCACAGAGTTATGTAACTTTCAACTGTTGCTTTTTGTGTGTATCATTTTTGTATTTCCGTTTCGTTGCTGCTGACCATTGTAGAGGCCCGAGGACCAGTCAAGCTGCATATTGCAGTTTTTTTCCTCGGGTCCCATCATAACAATCAATGAATATAAAAAATATTTATTATTATTATTATTTCTCGGGGAACCTAGGGGAACCTGGTCCTTAGCGCACAGCTTTTGCAGCGGCGTGGACCCGAAACATGGTTTTCAAACCCGACGAGAAAAGAAGCGGTAGAGTGAGGAACGCGAGAAGCACAAGCGGACATTCCGTCGATCGGGAGAAGTGTGTTTCGGCGTCTCGCCGCAGCGGGGCGCCTGTCACCTGGCTCTCCTCTCCCCATCCGTTGTCTGCCGCTCTCCCTTTTCAATTTCGGCGGCCGCGTCTTGAGGCGATCTGCCAGGCTTTGTCAGTACAGAGGAGGCTATGCTTTCGGCCGCCAAGTGCGTGTCGCTCGTGTGGGCAGTGCGCGTGCAATTGCAAGCTTGCCAGGTACTATATTCCCCTACACTGACACCAGTCGTCAAGTATTTTTCTGGCCTCCGAAAATAGCAAGAGTGCGCGTGCAGGCGCTGAAGATGCGCGAGGGCCGAGGTTCCGAAAACTCTGTATGTGACGTCACGCTCCGCGAGAGGAGGGGCTTTGGCGGTACTTTGAAAGTAATTTTCTGCAGCCTCAATGTACCTAATTGAAAAACAATCTCAATAGTCGTGATCCTGGAGGCCCGATGAAGACGATGTATTTTCCCTCAAATGTAGAACCAACCCAGTTTTCCTTTAAGGAGCGATCGTTTTAATTTGTTTAGAATACATTAACTAAGCGAGGGTCACACTGCTTATAGATCATTAAGAAGACAGTCCGTGGATAAAGATTCGAACGCAAGTCACCATGCACGAGACACCTGCTTCGAATGCCACCTGGCAATGAGTTCAAGAAGAAAGGACAAACGGCATTCGAATTACAGAAATTGTGCTGCCTTGCGTGTTTGCAGACTGTCTTTTGTATGATGCATGAGCAGTGATAATGATAATGTTTATTTGCAACTCGGAGAGGTGCTGGTGAAATACAGAAAGACCAAAGGTCCATGCCAGAAGCCTGCAAACACCGAAAGAGAAATAATAAAAAAAAACGAAGTAAAAAAGGGGGAGAGAAGAGAGAAATACGGTAGGGTAAAAAGATAACAAGGTAAACAGGGTCATAACAGGCAGGTCCACCCTCCTCCAAGACAGGCGGCCCGTAGCCATCCGGGAGAGAACGAGCGTACTAAGTACGCACATCCTCTCCCAGGCGGCCCCGAAACACCGAGCTTGGAGAACGGTGGACCTGTAAGCAGGGCTCATTCACCACGTAGGTGTCTGGTAATGGCACGGCTTTAAAGGGACAATGAAGGCAATTTAGGACATCTTTTTGGCGATTGAACTGGGTTCCAGGCACGTCTCAGGCCACGTTGCCCCAAATTTCAGCCGAAACCGGCGCTTGTGTGCCGCGCAAATCAATAAAACAGCCGCGGTAATAATTGCACCGGGATCGACTGGGGCGACGCCCCGAGAGTTGCGGAGAAGCCAGGAGAAGCGGAGCTCGCGTGACCCGCGTGACCGATGCGGGGCCAAGACGCGCGACGTCACAAACGGCGCGTCGCGCCGTTTGTGACGTCGCGCGCCTTGGCCCCGCCAAACGAGCTGACGCGCGCCGTTTGCGACGTCGCGCGTCGCTGCCGCTCTCCCCTCGGCATCTCCCCGGCGTCCGTCCTTCGGCATGCGGGCCGCTCGTTGCCGGCTGTGCGGTCTCCGTCGGGTGATAGCAGAGGCCGCCACGCACGTACTCCCGTTCCGTTGGTGTTCGGTTACCGAACGGAAGCTCGAACTCGCTCGCGAGAGCGGCATTGCCGTCCATGTTGACAAATTCGGCGAAACGACCGCGCCACCGCGCTGCTATAACCCACCGCGGTAACCAGAGTCTCGACGCCCTAAATGCTACCGGTACCGACAATTCACATGTGACGTCACTCCCTACGTCACCCCCGTTTTCGGAGGCCCAAAAACGAGAAACGCAGATAGTTGAGTTTCGGTTTCTTCAGTTCTTTCCTAGGTATAGAAATATGCGTCACAAATGCCTACAAAAATTTAGGCAGTATGCCAGGTTCCCAAGAAGCCTAAAAACACAATTTAAACAAATTAAATTAAATCGCCTTCATTGTCTCTTTAAACAGTCGTCGACCCGTTCCGATTCCATCGTATATAACACCCCAGCAGTCGCTGGCGACGCGCAGTACGCAGTGCCATACGTAGTGCAGCAGCGGGAAACTAGAGGCCGGCAATGGCGGCCGGCTCACGTGATGCCAAGATGGCGGCGCCCATGTAAAGTTGCCTAGAAAGCGTCTATACAGCGGGCAAGTGTTCCTAAAGGCGCCTTTGGGCCCATCGGGTCGCAAGGAGAGAGGCATACCAATCAAGGGCAGCGTGGAGAACGCGCGGGGAACGCGCGGTGACGAGGCAGTCGAGGCACTCAAGCGCGCCCCGCCATTGGTTGAGGTCGGGGGGGGGAACAAAAGCACATGGGCACATGTCGAGGGTAAACAAGCGCACGAAGTACGCAAAGTGCAGGAGAACTTGCACGCCGTGTACGTTTGTGCAGCACGATGTTCCCAAGAGAGGGCACCGTTCCCCAATGGCCGGAGAAAAAATGGCGTCCGCTTTGGACGAACACAGCATTTGCTTACAGTCAGTACCTTTTATAGAAAACTGCAGACGCCGCGCCCACAAAACGATGCAAGCCTAAAGAAAAGACTGGCATTAGCATTGGGTATACTCCGTTCGCCCTAAGCCGAGACTGCAGCCAATGCCACAAGCACCAGAGCATGAGGCCGCTGCTTTGAGTTGTTCTTCCGCAAAACAAGCGCTGCGCTAGAAATGCACGTCTCAAAGGTAGGAGCGCGGGCTAGCTCGCGCTTGTGGCTATGGCTACAGTCTCAGTTTAAGAATGAACGTAGTATAGTACAGTGTGTGGAAGTACTTTAAGTACATTGTACTTCATGTACTACTTCAAGTAGGTTTAGGAAACTCGTACTTTACTTGAAGTACATTCTCTGAGCATGTACTTGTACTTTTACTTAAAGTATTTTTTTTTCTGGTACTTTCCTAGAAAGTACGATTCCTGACTTCAAAGTACATTCCCCAAATTTGATTGTGTTAAATTTGTATCACGAAACGATGCTTTGTCAACTCCAAAGAAATACTGGGAGGGATATTCTACTCTCACCAGAAACGTCAACAGTCGACGCATCGCTCCGTTTATTCTGGGGGCGGCTTTCCAGGTAGCTTTTTGAACTCCCGCTACTTCTCGGTCGGTCAGCTCAAGCGAGGAGGGTTAAAATATTAGAAGAGCAAAGTTAATCATAATGTAGCATCTGAGACTTTTGGTGCGGAAAAAGTAAGAAACTTTTAAGTCTAAGAAGAAGACAACAGAGGGGAACGTCTTTGAATATTTCGAGACATTCTCTTTTGTCTTTTCCTTCGACTTGAAAAGTTCCTTAATTTTTTTTCACTCCAATCACAGGTGCCACATTATGATTAATTATCACCAGCTTGCTTGCATGCACGCTCACTGTTTTTGCTTTTTTTTCATTAAGGAGAGGACACTCCTCTATGAGAGGATTGCTTGCGGAGCTACGGGGCTGACGTCATTCTCTCTCCTTGTACATTTAACCCCTTCGGGTGCAACAATTCAGTGTAAGCGGCGCCCAACTCCGAGGAGGGACTTCTGCATTTGGCTCCATTCCTGAAAATAAGTACTCTGTGGCCACTTTATCAAATATTCGCCGCTGTTCTTGAAAATAGGTTATGCACCCCTGATTATCTTTGGGCAAGGCATAGCAGTTAAAAAATCACTGTATAGGGGAATGAAAGGGCATCATGAAAGATTGTGTGAAAATACTTGTACTTTACTTTGAAAGTACATTGTATTTATAGTATTTCACTTCAAGTACATTGCACAAAGTGTACTTACTACTTTACTTGAAGTACATCCCGTCTCATTTACTTTGTAATTTACTTGAAATATCTTTTATATGTATTTTACCCAACAGTGGTATAGTATAACATCGTAAATGCTGACGCTTTGACCCTAATAAAGCCACAGGATGTTCCCAGACAAGATTCGTTTCAGAACCGAGTCGAGGCGCAGCAGTCGCGATCTTTAATATGGCGCTGCCCTGTGCGTTCGACACGAAGTGCGTAAATCGCTATCCATACCAACGCGTTTTTGTGCGCGCGAAAAGGCCCCGTTCACACTCTTGCAACCAAGTGCTACGCGAGAGAGACGAGACTTGTTGAAACCTCTTAATATTTTTAGGACGAGGGAACACACTGGCACTCTGGCGCCACCTATGCGGTGACCGTGGAACTGTATTTCCCAAGAGCGAAAGTTTTGCAGGATTTCCAAGTTCAAATGTGCGCAATACCTATAAGAAAGGCTCGTTTATAACGTTGACAAAAGTTTTTCGAGCCAGGAAAAAAAGGATAATCTGCGAGAGAAATAGAAAATATGCCGGACCGCCAAGTTTACATTGCTATCCAATAGATGGCGCCAGTGTGTCCTCTCGTTCTGCTCTCGTTGTAAGAGGTTTCAAGGAACCCTAGTTCTAAGAGGTCGCAAGAGTTTGAACGGGCCTAAAGTCGTGCGCTTCAAGGAAATTGCGTATTTCGTGACGTTTTTGTTGTTTCCGGTGCGCTTTCTGAGTCACAAGCGTGCGCGTTGGTTAGGACGGTGCGCTTTCGGGCGAGCGGAATTGGCATCTGCGCCCAACGGCGAAGAAACGCGGAGCCGGAACTGGTGCCCTCCACCGATTGGCCGGGAGAGGAAATGGGAGAGGAGCGCCCTACTACGTCACAGCGCGTTTCTGTGCGCGTTCAGAAAAAGTTGAAGTCATCCAACTTTCTTATGCGCGCCCGGAAGGAGCAAGGAATCAGCGCGACGTCACGAAATACGCAATTTCCGGGAAGCGCACGACCTACGCGCGCACAAAAACGCGTTGGTTTGGATCGCGCTTAA
>JAZHYW010018768.1:0-52221 GCA_037355805.1 Ixodes ricinus | reverse complement strand
TAGCTCGTGGATTGCGACCTGATATTGCCGGTACAGGTGCGAGGCCGCCGAGGATCAGCGCGCTTGAAACAAGTCGCAGGTGTACGAAGTCTGGGTCGGCACAGCGAGGCCACGTCTGGCCTCCTTCCTGGGTTTCGGATCACCAGAGCAGCGGGTCACATTCACGTCGACTGATGATGTACCCTTCAGCCGCGCAATATTGCGGGCGCAGCCGCAGACGTATTCGTATAAGTGTTGCACTTCACTGCGTGAGTCATCCTACTATTTCAAGTCAACCACCACCCGGCTGTTGCTGCAACGGACTGTGACTCAGCTTTGCCGGCTGGGTATACCATGTACGCTAAGGCAAGGGAGAAGGTTAGCAGCGGGCATTGGATGCCAGCAAACAATGACTCAAGAAATCCCTACCTAAGGACCTCCGGCAGATGGTGCTTTGACTCCAGTCCTGGCACGCCACCTGGTTCGAGCCCCTTACCACCCAACACTTTTCAGAAGAGAGAAGAGGACCCATAGAAAAATAGTTTGGAGAATCTGAACGAACCTTGGTCAGCATAGTAACAATGCCTCAGGATCTCCTTAACCCTTTGCCCTGCATAAATAAAAAAATAAAAAAGTTTTGATTTTTTGTTTTCGAGATAGAAAGGGGGGAGCATTTCTCAAGAAATGTAACGAAATACATTTCATCTTGATTGTATCGTGAAAGAAAGAAACATTCTAAAAGTATTTCGATACAGGAATCCAGATACTGGTGAAGAAAATGTATCGCGATAAAGAAATACAGATGCGAAATGTATTTCTGAAATACTATCGCGATACATTTCTATCGCGATACTGCCCAACCCTGTTCCGAAGCAAAGAGCCTCTGTCGTCTGCTACTGATCTCAATTTGGCACGCCAACCGCTGCGCAAGTGGCGCTGCGTGCGGCTTGCAAAGCGCCTCCTATAGGTCCCGCATGCAATGTATCGTCGGTGACGGGCTAAGAATATATAGGATGCTCAACTTCCCGCGCGACCTTCAATAACGCTTGGCGTGTCGTGAGTACGTGCAGACTACAAAGCGCGATCGAAAGGAACGAGAGCATGATGGAGCAAAAGATTCTACTGCATTTTTAACCTGTCACCGGCTGCAGAAAACAGTATGGCTTCTATTATTACGGGCTATGCCGTCCTTCTCACTCCGTGAAAGAACAATTTAAGTAGTATATCTAACGTACTGCCACCTGGTGTTTGTATTCGCTTCACCCAAATGATTTCAGTTTTTAGTGTATCTTCTGAACTAAAATATCACTATTCAATGAATGCCACAAGCAAACACGAAGCAGATTGCGACTCAATGAAGGACTTGTTCGGTATAGAGAATTTTTATATTTCTAAAATATATCACTTGAATGACCGTACTAATAAAATTGCAAAGCGGCTGCCGCCAAGGATTTTGTTTTACGCTGGCTCCATAAAATTTATTTTAATCGACCTTTGCGGTTCATTCATATGCATATTGTCGATTAATTTATCATCTCTAAAAACCACGCAAAAAAATTCCTGGCTCATTTTTATGCCGGGCAATAGTTTCATATTAGAAACATTAAAAACAAAGCGTCTTTACTTGTACGTGAGTGCTGTCTTCATGGTACGCTTCTTTAGCTCGGCGGACATTTGAGGGGCGAAGAACCGTCACAATCTGGTGAGGAATTAACTAAAATTTGTTAATTACTTTTCTAATGATTAAAAATAAACATATCAATATAATTAGAAAGTCAGTGAGCGTGATTTGAAACAACTAAATCACTAATTTTTAGAAAGACTTCGAGCGCGCGAGAAGAGCAGTAGGGTGCGCTAAAGGTTCGGCAGGAGCGAGGCTTCCGGTGCGATAAAGCACCCGCGTGATTTTTCCGTTTCTTATCATAGCCCCAGCCTTGTACCTCGTGCACGAGTGGTTTCATTTAGCGTACTACTGCGCTTTCCAAGCGCCCAAAAGTATTTCTCAAAAGTATTCATTTAGTGGTTTCGGACGACCCTCAGCAAGTGTCTGATTGGAACCATGTCTATTTTCACTAATTATAAAATTAATTAAAATATTTTACTTAATTACTCAACACATTGTGACGCCTCTTCGCACCTCGAATGTCCGCCAAGCTCGAGAGACATATAGTGACAATGGCATTCACTTAACGATAAAAAGGCATTAAAAAAAAAAAAACTTTCTTTCGAAGAAAAATATATCACCCTGTATAATACAATAGAATGAGCAGGGTGTCGAGTGCCTGTCAGATCCAGAGAAAAGGTGTAGGCTAAAGTTAATTGAAGGCCTCGTCTTCTGGATAAACCTTACTTTACTCGTTGCGAAAGAAGTAAACTGCAGCGGTAAAAGGGCCGCCGTTTTTGTTGTGTTTCTTAGCTTTCATAAAAAAATCTGAAGTCAAACGGAAATTATATTGCTAATTACGCAGTATGATTTACGCTCACCAAATTCCTATACAGAGTAAATTGGACTGCATCAAGAGAGCGAGCGGGTGTGGTTTAGTGCAGCACCGGTGAATCCATTGAGCGGTATCAATGGATGCGATGCCTGTGCAAAGCTGGAAGTTTCTAACGAATTCGAAGATAAGTGTATTCACCGCTAGACGCACTGCCTAACAATATATTGTAGTATTGCGGCAGAGCTACATAGCACCAACAAATAATCTTCAATTTTTTTATGGTTTATTCTAGATTCGTTTTCAAATAAAAAGCCTAGTAAAAGCGGGTCAAAATCCTCGTACACCATTATTAATTTCCCTTTTATGTAAATAAGTAACAAAGATGAGGGTGTATTTTACATTAGATATGCGTTGTTATCAAGACGTACAGGTTTCAGGCGCCAAATCCGTCGCTACTTCCTCCGACAACTAAATCTTGTAAGAACTACTTCTCGCGGCGATTGAACATTGAGCAAGACTTCCTTTCTGCATAGGCGAAAACGAGCAAAGCGTAGAAGGAGAATCCCTACAACTACACATTTTCTGAAACGCGATTTGAGGCACGAACTAAATCGGTCATTTTGCACACACCAAATAATTTTGAAGTACAGGGTGTCACCAAAAAATATACACGTTCTTTTTTACCGCAAAAATAAAGTAGGCATCGCCGAATGCTCATTCTCAGCCCAAAGTTAGCGCTAGAGGTCACAACCAGATGCCAAAGTTTCAACCCGATCCGATTACTTAATCAAAAGTTATAAGTGATTTTCTGAAAACTTCAATGGGAAAATGGGAAAGTGAGAGCGCACTGGACGCGCTTGTTCTCATTTGATGTATTTTATACACAGTAAACAGTCTCCAAGCAGTGGACGTCGCTACGTGCAAAGGTACGTAGTGCGTCGGCGGCGTCAGTAGCTACGACGGGACTGCTAGACAGAATAACAAATGCGGAACATTTTAGAATAGATAAGCGACTCGAGGAAGCGAAGTATTAGATTCGGGCGACGACTCGCGCCACCTAGGCGTAGCGACGTTGGGCAGCTACAACGCAACTGCTAGAAAGACAAACGGATACTGAACTTACATGGGTAAATTACTCGAGCAAAATAGTTTGAATCGTGTGGTAACTTGCGCCACCTAGTAAGATTTGTAGCAGCTCATGAAAACATAAACGCTCCTGTTCGGTCGTTGCTCACGATCACGAGTAGACAGCGACACTACATGCATCGCAGACAACACGCGCATCACATATTACACAGCACCGACATCGACATACATACGAACACTCACAGCGACACTGCGCCCGACTATCCTTTACGACATTCATTTATCCCCGCGGCGCATATTAGGTTTGCATCTGCGGGTGAACTTTTTTGGTCGCTGACCGTTACAGATTAATGAAGAAGGCACAGAACACGGCGCAATTGATAGCAGTGTGTAAGAACTGTTTGCATTTAAAAATCATGGAGGCGAAATCTATAATGTTAGTCCGTCGCACAAATAACGATGTATTAAAAATAAATCTTAAACCGGTCATAAAAACGTTCAGATTTTTGTTATTTCCTTGCTTAACCCGTGTTATGAGCAGTCCGACTAGCTTGAATCAGATAGAAAAACAAATTATTGAAATTTTGTCATTATGTATTCAATATTAAATGTAAGTAACCCTTGTACAACGCATTTTTATATATTCTTGTGAAGGACAACCGCCCAACACTTCACTTCCGCTAGTTGCAGTACGCGTACGGGAGCAGACGCCTTCACTTTTAAGGCATTTTGATGCCGTTTGTTGTCGTATGCCGTGTCGGTGTCAACTGGAGCGGTGGGGTTTGGGAGTTTGTGACCGATGTTATTCGCGATCACTGATGTGGCGCTGATGCGTTTTTTCTTATAGCGCCACCACCCCGAACTTTGAAGCTTCATTTGCCCGTGGCACTGCATTATGCTGAATCGCGAGCTCCTTCTCTGTTGACGTCGCTTTCCTGGTATCACTCGTGCCTACTGCAAGCGTTTAAACTGTGTGCACCGTCTAGCCTACATCCCCAGTGACGCACTCGACCCGTTGAAACCTATTGCTTCCGTCATTTTGGAGTACGCAAGGCAATCATCTTGCTGCTCTGGTTTCAGTTAGAAAAGCAAGGCAATACGCTTGTAGTTCCCCCTCAGTACACGTTGGACATCCTCCACAATTTGACACCAGATAACTGTATCAACAAGGATTTGCATTCACTTCAGAGGTCACTCTCGCCGCTTCCTCACCGTCGAGCAGCTGGCTCGGCTGGCGACAAGCCGCGGATAAAAGGCTTGAGCATCAACAGCTCAAGTGCACTCGGCGCCGATGTGGGCGATGCAGGTTTCTGTTAACTGGTAGTCCAGCACAAACCGTGACCGTTCTAGCTCTTCGTCGTGACAAGGTGTTGCAGAAAGCAGGCTAAAATGTAACTGCATGGACCATTGAAGTAAACGTACTGTTATCGTAAAATCTCTGCTTGTGATTGCGCCTTTGTAGATCATCTTATTCGTTTTGCTGGAGATACGCAAACGACGGGCATAACAAAATTGTTTGCATATTCCGCGTCCTCGCAAAAGCACTTACCTAATCACATAGAGAAAAGCGCGAAACATGGGAATCCGCACCGTCCTGACTTCCCAGCATTTTACCTGCTTTAGGGCAGTTTGTACCTGCTAGTAATTATGCCTACTGAAACCGAAACTTGAAACTAGCTTTAGTGCTAGAGAGATGAGTGAGAAAGTTGGGAAAGCTTGCTCGCTCTCCTCTATATATCTCAACTCTCGAGTGATTGTACCATAATAAACGCCCCAATTGCTCTTCTAAAAACAAAGAAAAAGCACTATATTCACTACGTAAAAAATAGTCTCAGTCCATCCATCGGTTGCCAGGTAGGATATATTGCCCTATTTATTCACACCGCTTGATGAGCGCAACAAACTCACACGAGATTTGCAAGAAAATATCGGCGGTGACTTAAGCTTCCCTGAACTTCTGTATAACCGGTCGTCTGCCGGACCGAATCATTTACTCGATCGGTGTACTTGCGGCGCTGTGCAAGCAGGTCGCTGTGCAAACGCAGTCCAACAACACAAAGCATAAAAATGGCAGATTTAGGACAAGAATCCGGAGTCCATTGTTCAATTAAAATGTCGTAATTTTTTTGAAGCGTCCGCAGCTTTTATTCACGGTATCCGTCGGGAATATTCCACATTTTGAAACGGAAGGAAGGAAGATCTACTATTAAAAACGCTCACTGCGTCCTCCCGGACCAGCTGGACCGGATCAGCTGGCGACGACGGGACTGAGCCCATTGAACCTCAAGCCTACAACAACCAATCTGAGCTCCGTGTTAGTGTGGGTTTCTACCTCCAAGCACCACACCTCACACCACGAACGTTTCGGCTCTTTGTCGCATCGCCGTGTTGCACTAAATAGAACGAGATCGCCGAAGTCGACGCAGCGCTGTCGTGAAACTTGGCTTGTGGTTGCTACTCGTGGACCCTGTGACTCCTTCGCTTTCAAAACACACACGACGATTACGAATGATACTTTCCGTCTTCCGGGAACATCACAGGGGCACTTCTCCAGTCACGTCTTCGCTACATGTGATCGCAAGCCGCGGAGCTTTTTGTGTCCCGTCAAACCAAAACAACACCGGCACCGTGTTAAACGTGTGTTGTTGCCAGATTTTCTCCGACCAAACAAAAACAACGAAAGCAAACCGGCTCCAGCTTCCAGCGTACATCGGCGTTGAGCCGTAGCCACATTTTTTTGTCAGCTCTAACGTAAAGATGACCTACAGATGCAGCAACACTGGTATACATTTTTATTATGGGGGTCACTACGAAGCGCCGTCAATTCTGAGGAGGGTACATAAAAAGCGGCGGTGGGCCCCCTCCCCCCTCCCCCCTTGGTGTTACGCGGCCGTTTCGCTCGCAGTTGAAAGGTTGAAGACAAAACGAAACCAGCTGCAATGTCACGTGTTCAAATCGAGGACACGCTTTTTACATACATTCTACCTGTTTAGAACGAGTAATTAGACCCATAATTGTATTTGTGGTGCGTAAGAAACTATTATCAAGGCCCCTAAAATAAATACAAACATGAGCAACATGAGGGAAGCCGCATTGCCATTGAACGGAATCAATGGCAGCACACGACAAGCGAGGCTTCGCCCAACGTTACTGGAACAAGCTCAGTTTCACAGCTCCGCCTGCGACGTGGGCTCAGTGGCATTCACGAGAACTAGCAGCGCTGCAGTCGAATCTTGCTCACGGATTGTCTATACTTCGTTTCACCTTATGTTGTACCGCAGCGAAGGCTAGAAGCGCGAGCTCATAGCGTTGGCAGCCGCTCTTAAGTCACGAGAGCTTGTGCCGCCGAGATGCGCCCCAGAGCAAGGAGTTCGCGCTTGTAGACTTTCCTGCGGTACATCATAAGGTGAAACAGAGTATAGCCCGCCAAGCTTGAAGCGCTATATTTGAGGTTGCGGGAGTTGTTGATTCACACTAACGCTTCACAGCACAAGAAGACAGACACACACAAAAATAAATTACAAACACTCAAAGAAAAAACACTCACAATGCGCTGACACTGATCTCTACGGTGTATTACACTTCATCTTTAACATTTTTTTGTTGCTATTATACACATTGAAGAAAGGGGAAAAAAGGAAGAAAAGAAAAGAAAAGAACGCTCTCAACGCAGTGGCAGACAACGCGCAAGACAGGGAAGCAAGATCCGACTGCAGCGTTGCTAGTTATCGTGACCGCCACCTGGGCTGCCTCTGCAGACGAGAATAGGGAGCTACGAAACTGAGCTTGCTCCAGTAACATTGGCTTCGCCCCGTCCCGCGACATGGCGTAATAGTACAGTGTACTAGAATACTTGGGTAATGTTGGGACCGGAGCGGCTCGCCTGAGGCGTGTGGTATTAATCGCATCAGGTGTCGACACCGGCGCGTTACCCATAAGCTGTGTGCGTGCGCGGCCGCAGGCGCGAAATGATGAATTCTGGGTTCCGCTTTGGTAGAGTGCACATAGGATTTCTGATACAGCTATGACTTAACAGCGGTTGTACCGTGGCATCAATTACGCTGCGGCAGGACCGTTGGCATAATGATGCTTGAATGTATTGGACGGCACAAGCTACATTACTCTGCCTTCACATAAAAACAATTGCGACTTCAAAGGGCAACTCCGGCCAAGAGTCGAAATGAAATAAATTACTGGTATCGCTGTAGTGACAGAAAATACAATCCCAGCCAAAATATTACGTCCGGTGGACGCCGCATTCTCAACTAATGCCGATAATAAAAATGCGACCCGCCGCGAGCCGCTGCTGCTTAGCGGGCGGCCAGCGGGTTGCCGATTGCTAAAGCAATATTGGTACGTGACGTCAGTATCGTTCTCTTTTTTCTCCGGTCCGGGCGTTGCGTGAAGTGCGTTTCTTTGAGCCGCTACCACCGCTACTTCGGCTTGTGATTGACGTGTTTAGCCGTTGATTTAATCTGTAGCCCATGTAGCTTCGGAATAGCCTTTTGTGTATTTGCTTTTGAGGACTACACGTTTTAGCGAGCAACTCGGTGGGCCCAAGACTGCCCAGCTGTTCCTCGAAAGGTGCCGAGTACAACTTGTAGCGCTGTGGGCTGCTCAAACAACCCGCTGCGCAACCCGGAGGTGCATTTTCACAAGTTTCCACAGACCGGAAATTGGAGAAGATGCGGGTGAACATAGTTCGACGAGTGGACTTGAAACTTCGGCTTTTACACGCCCGAGGAAAAAATAACAAATACAACTTCCTGTAATGCCGAATTAGAGCGCAGCTCTTGAGGAGGAGGGAGGGCACGGGGGGGGGGGGGTCACGCGACCTCGGGTAGGGGGGGGTCACATGGCCTGGGGTCACGTGACCTCGAGGAGGGGGGATTTTCCCCGCTAAATTTAGCAGGAAAACTTTTCCGCTAAATTTAGCATGGAAAATTTTCCGCTAGATTTGGCGGGGAAAATGTACCGCTAAATTTAGCGGGGAAAATTTTCCGCTATGTTTAGCGGGGTAAATTTTCCGTTAAATTTAGCGGGAAAATTTTCCGCTAGATTTAGCGGGGAAAAATTTCCGCTAGACTTAGCGGGGAAAATTTTTCGCTAGATTTAGCGGGGAAAGTTTTCCGCTAGATTTAGCGGGGAAAATTTTCCGCTAGATTCAGCGGGGAAAATTTTCCGCTAAATTTAGCCGGGAAATTTACCCATCATGCACCGCGCGGTTACGCCGACGGCGACGGCGACGCCACTCAAGCCGGAAACGGGCGCCTAAGAGCTGCGCTCTAAAAAACAGACGTGTACAACCCAGCGCACGTGTGTTCGGGCGCTGCGGCCCACGCCGGAGAGCCTCAAAACGTTTTGTCTGGGACTGACCCGCAGCGTGAAAGCGAGAGGGCCCCCAGTATTGTACGTCACTGGCAGGGCTGCGTAGAACAACGCCGCTCCATCCACGAAGCCCCGATGACAATTTAGGCCTAGCGACGAGTACGGAAGACCGCACGCATGGCATCAGCCGCTGAGTACGGCACCGAACGAGTTCACTCGTTTTCCTGTCGCTAGCTTTTGGGTATACAAGCGACGAGTATGGCACCGAACGAGTTCACAGGTTTTCCAGCCGCTAGCTTTTGGGTAAATGCACTAACTCTTACTACATATGCTGGATAACTACCACGTATACAGAATTCCTATGTACTCGTTGAACGAGAACGATCCTGGCGTCACGTTCACATAGCGGCTGATTTCCAGTGTTGCCGGGGCCTCAAGTGGTTAGTTTCGGTTTTGTTGGCCGCGCCCCAAACAAAACTTTGAGGCGTCGATATCTTTGAAACTACGCACAATAACGGGAAATAATTACAAATTAGAATTCAATGACGCTGACTGCGCTAAAAACAGTCATAATCCCAAAATCGAAAGTCTGGACCGGAGTTGCCCTTTAGAGAAGCGGATTTCAAGTTGTTTCAGCATTGAATTAGCTGCGACATTCGGTTCGTGGGGTGGTGAGCATTTAAAATGAAATGCACATCTCCTTGGTTGCAAAAGGCCAAACATTAGAAATTTGGCCGGAATATCTGAAATTCTAAAGCTAGCTTTCTTTTAGAGCGCAGCTCTTAGGCGCCCGTTTCCGGCTTGAGCGGCGTCGCCGCCGTCGGCGTCGGCGTCACCGTCGGCGTAACCGCGCGGTGTATTATGGGTAAATTTTCCCAAAGGAACCTGAGGTCCTCCCGAAAAATTTCGGGTTCCTTCGGGAGGACTTCGGGTTCCTTCGGGAGGACCTCGGGCTTCTTCGGGCGGACCTCGGGTTTCTTAGGGAGGACCTCGGGAGGACGTCGGGTTCCTTCGGGAGGAGCTCGGGAGGACCTCGGGTTCCTTCGGGAGGACCTCGGGGAGAGGGGATCACGTGAACTCCCTCCTGAGGTCACGTGACCCCCCCCGAGGCCACGTGACCCTCCCGCCGAATGACCCCCATCAGTACCCTTTCTTACTCCTCCTCAAGAGCTGCGCTCTAATTCGGCGTTACAGGGAGTTGTAAACGGCTTTCACTTATTTTTTTCTAATATTTTGTTTTACGGTGGAACGAAACGGCCCGAGATTGTTTTAGTAAGTTTTAAGTACCCCAGTATAACTTCTCTGTCTTCTTTTCTGCCCCTCTACTTCTTCTTGACCTTAATCATCACGCTTTACTTGTCACTCATTTTTGTGTTCATTTATGCGACAAACCACCAAAGCGACGGTTGCAAAAAGATATGAGAAACTTACATTTCTTCATGTTTACCACGACTATCCGAGGACCACCCTACGTTCACTTGTAAGAAGTGGCTTATAATTCATGAACATTTTTATCGCGCGTTTTAACATTGAACTCAAGTCCGAAAACTGAGACAACATCGGCTGAAAAAGTAATGCTTTATACGATTCAAATAAGAAAACAAGCAACTATTTCACGTCATCTAGACCAGGAAACAACAACACGTAAACAAGGCAAGGTAAGAGTAGAAATAGTTCACAGCACGGCATTGAAATACATGGTTACAATGTGCAGTGCATAGATGGCCCTGAAGGTATAGTTGGCATACCACATCAGGTAAGTTGTCGAAGCAAATGAACACCGCCTTTTCGATGCTGATCTTGTTAGACTTCGGCTCAAATGCAGTCTCTAAATAAGCAACACCGTCGAAGTTGCTGAACTTGTGAACAGCCCAGTAGGGAGTTGTCATATTCAGGGTGCCTAATGCGTCACGATCGATGCCTCGTGGGATCACGGCAGGAGCTTCACTGTTCACTGGTGACAACGGATCAGTTTCCCGAGCACTCCCCGAACGCTTTGCAACAAAGTGCTCTGGCGGACTTGCATTCCGCTTCTTTTCCTTTCGTCCTGCGGGAAGGTCACCCCAAAGGTCCTGGAGTACACTTGGCAGCAGAGACGGCACCGCGTCTGGCGTAAGCACGGGGTGTCCACAAAGAATCCTCACTTCCTTTCCGCCGATTATGTGGACGTCGTCTCGAAGGATGAAGGGGGCTCGAAGTGTAGCTCGCGAGACAGCGTTTGTTTCTTTAAGACGCTTGTCCGATCGTTGTAGATTCTTTTCCCAAAGATATTTTGTAGCACTGTCCTCTGGAACGCAAAAAAGGCACGCCGTTTTTCCGCCTTTCACTCGGATGTAGCCCGTTTGACAACCAGGTGCGCAGCAAGAGTTCTGTCGCCGTTTCGCCGACGGCATTTCGTGCTACCCTTACGCGTTCACCATCCGAAAAATCAGAACACACAAGATTTAAAACGTATTTCGATCGAACACACGGAACTATGAAATCGTGGTCTGCTTACCAACGCGCGCACCACTGATCTCCACTGATTCCTAGTGGAGATCGGTGGCGCGCACCGCTCAAAGCGAAAAGAAAGCAATAGCGTCGTCGACTCCAGACGCATTTTCCGCCAAACGTGGCGGGCTGCGCCATTTTTTTCTCCCGGGGAACTCGACTACAGCGCCGCCACCAACAGTCAATACACGAGCCCTCACGAGCTCCTGTTGCCGAGCCGCTCCGGTCCCAACACTGCCCCAACTATTCTAGTACACTGTAGTAATAGACCGATCTGACCAGCCAGTCTCACTACGCCACCGCTGCCGCAATGCATCGAGGAAACTTTAGTCTTTCTACGCGTGCGATAACCTCGCTGGAGCTCTCCGAATGTGGAGCATGAGGCGGCACGAGCCGTCTTGTGCACTGCTGCCTGCCTCCTGCGAACTAAAGTTATGGTGGCGTCACGCATGCGTCGAACGCTTGGTGAGATCAATCTATTGCTTTTGGCGCAAATCTGTCTCCGAGACATGTTTCTTTCGGCGGCATTCGTCTCCACGGTCCTTTCTAGGTGTGTTTCCAAGCCTTCCGGTGCTTTGATGGCCGGCAATAGTGCGGTGGTCGAAGGGGAGGGGGGCGGTGATGCGTGTTTTAGAGGTCGGCTACATGGTTATGCGTGTATAACTGAACCAAAACACGTTTTTTACAACCGCGCATGATTTTAGATGCCGAGCATCTCTTGCTCGGGTCCATGTCCCGCGGCGTCGGCGTCGTAGTCCGCACTCACACTACGCATGCGCAACTCTCCTCCTTCCCTCTCGCCAACAGCTGCGCGTTACTCTCTCCGCTCTCTCTCTCTACCAGCTGCGTGCACTTCGCGTGCGTTCGCTTCCACTCACACCGCGCGCGCATGCGCAGCTCTCCTCCTCTAGTCTCCTCTTTTTCAAGTAGCGCGCTGCGCGCGTTCCCCGGAGGAGTGAAAGGAGGATAGTTTTGGGCGCGCGGGTGGCAGCGCCACGCCAGGGCTTTCCAGTTGGGTGGGCGTTCCCCGCAACTCTGCGGCTGTCGTCTACTAGCGTTTCTCGGCCACTCGCGTCCGCCGAAGCCAAAATCCGGCCGGCCAAAAGAAATCAGTCAAGAAGGGAATAAATTAATTACGATCCGCGATGCTCCGCATCACCCCATGGTTCCCCTCGGGAAGATGGTGTAATTTGTTTGAACGAATTATCCAACCACTTAACGTGTAAATTGATGCTAATTTGTGTAAACAGCGTGTTTTTTACCACTAATATTCACCAAATACACGGGACTCGCTAACAGTGCGGATCGCGGAATGAACCCTCAAGTATTCGAAACATAAAAAATATCACGCTTTTTAATATCGCAAAATTAATTTATTTTCTAATTGTTTGATTAGCTTCTCCTGAAACTTTCGCTTCAGCTCCCCCTGCAGCAGCTGCGGAAGCTATATCACCTGGAGCACCAGAAAAAGCGATATCTCTATTATTACTAATAAAATACCATGCACGAGTCGACGCAAATTAAAGCCACACGATGATGTGCCTACAAGTATTACAACTGTGAGTTGTTAGTAGATTATACCACCTGCGAAGTTACAGCGGTATTTACGGCACTCAACCTAAATTTCCTAAACCTCTAGACGTGGTACTGCATGCTGATATGAAATTACAGGAATGGTATTTCTTAGTCAACTAGATACATTTTCATTCTTCAGTAGAGAATAATGAACATGTGCAAATTTGTATTTCCTTCTACAAGCGAGCAAAATACCCTTGTTAATTGAGTTGGTTTACATTGGTTGGCGGTATTGCGTCATAATTTTTTTTATTCAGTTATTCTTTTGCTTTTTTTGCAGGAGAATACTCAAAGCAGTGCGAATGAATGGAGAAGCGGGCCGGGAGAGTTCCAGGACCAAGCATGAGAAGGAACCAGTATTATCACGGCTGTTTTTGTGCCGTTGACGGGTTCTGCAAGCTTAATTCCTGGAAAGCTCAAATGCTTTATCCATTTTTGTTTACTAATTATTAATAGCCTAGGTTCGGCGGTAAGCATAAGGAAGATGTGTTGCCAATGTAGTGGTAGTTGTGTTGTCTGGCATGCGGCGAGGTTTTAGGCGATTTTTATGTCGTGCTCACGTAAATTCATGCAGAACCAAGGTTGACAAGCACATACACGCTGCATAAATATTCCCAAACCACGCAAGCACTATTTTTGAAATGGTAGATTGATTATTATTATTTACCGCTATTGCAAAAAAAAAATCTCATTAAAGCAATAAACTGCAAAAAGAGTCATTTTCATAGCATTGATTTATTCATGGGTTTTATGGGTTTTTCAGCATGTGCACCGCGGGTTTCTTATTTTTGAGTTGTCAACATTGACGCGGATCATCGAGGTGCGGTCAATGAGCGCAGTATACAACTGAAATAAAATATCGAATATTCATGCACTTTTATTGGTGTGTGATCATTTCACTGCTAAAATGCTGCGTATAATTATCTAGTCAGAAATACCCCGTGCAAAAGCTCACAGCGTGTTTCACGTGCTAGCAGGGAGGCGAGACAGCGCGCCAAACTTCTAATTTTTTTTAATTTTTTTAAGCGATCTATTAAATTACGGGACAGCTGCTTCACCGGCCTAGTTTCGCAACATAAAGGCGCGATCGGGAAACTGTTCTGAAAACTCCGCCGTGCCTGGGCAGAACTGTTGTACAAAACGTTTCAACAGTTAAATAACAGAGCTGTACTACTGTTCCCAAAGGCTGTGCCCGCAATAGTTGCCAAAGTGCTGCCCAGCTGTTTTCTAGTTGTTGCGATTCAATAAGGAACACCAAGTGCAACTAAGTAAGTTACGCTTTAGAGTAACGACTTTTGTCCATGTTGTGTCTTAAAATCATGGTTCCCAGTTATCTGAAGCTTTATCTGAATTCACAGGAAACACTTCTCCACTGTCCACAATTGTTTAAACAGTTCACGACAGAGCAAAGCAATATTACATGAGCTTCCTAACACCGAGTCTAATGCTGAGAATGTCACACCTTTGAATCATGACGATCGGCAGTTGCGTTTGATCAGCACAAGCACCAAAATGGTGGCGCCCACGACAATTTCGGGGAACAGAGTGCCAATGCTCTAAGCGGAGCTCATTTAGTGGCTTAGGAACACCCGAAATACTATGCCACGCAGCTGTGAAATGAAAGAGTCTAGCTATAAGAACAAGACAGGGATGCACCAATCATGGGGAAGCTCTGTCGCGAGGAGCGCTGCCTCCTCACGCAGAGCAAATGTTCAGAAGATGCATGCGGCAAACGTTGGCAAAGCCTGACGTAGAACTGCAGTCCCGTTGTGACGCGCAGCTTCTGTAGAGTAAGTTTGAGCAAAAGTTAAAAAACAATGCTGCCCAGCTTTTCCGCAGCAATTCCTCGCAACATCTATCCTAACCTACTGCGAAAACTGCTGTTTCGTACGGTTGGTAGGTAGGTAGGAACGTGTATTTCACTTTTTTGGATTAAGAAATGCTGCGGTGAAATGGTTTAGGGTACAGGAGCGGGGGACAGGGGGCCTCCATTCTTCTTTGTTTGCCCGGTTGGTGCGATGGCGTCAGAGTATAGATGTACGGTAGGTTCCGGCATGGTGCGTTCTCGGGGCTCAGTAGTGGAGAGCTGAATGCCTTGAAGCCGCGTGTCGACAGGGGAGCTGCAGGGTCCTGGATGTTCGCGAGCAGCGATCGCCAGAGTACGATAGCGGTCACTTTGGGGAGGGAGGGGTCCGGGCAGGCCCAGGCCTACAGCGAGGTAGGTCTGCTGGATGGCAGCCAAGGTGCGGGTTCGGGGCTCCGAGTATAGGCAACCAGCAATGCTGTTAGGTTTTGCGCCATCAAGCAACTGAAGCAAGAAATATTGGGTACCCCAGGGAGTGGCGGCTGCATTGTTCAAACGTGAGCTTTTACTCTGGTGGCGCCGCTTGGCCTAGTGTCTGTAGCAAGAAATACTGGGTATCCCAGGAAGCCGTGATCGCGCAACGTGCCAGTAGAGCGTTAAGCTACGGCCCAGGCGGGCCAATGGGAGCGTGACTGCGTATTACCGGAGCGCTCCTCTACTCCGAAGAAGTATCTGGCTTTTCGCTGCGTCATGCTGCAATACGTGTGCGTTGCGCTCGTATACGTCGCGCATTTCGAAGCCTTCGGCGCGCAATGTGTGGCTTATCGTTCACCCTTTGCCAAGTTACAACGAGACAGGATATTACCGTGGGCTCTCACTCTCCGGGCGGCGTCTGGCCATTGCCGGCTGGCTATAACGGGCAGTCCCAGAATAGGTGTTCCAGATCACCGTTTTTATGGCCCAATGCGCATGTACCAGGAAGGTTGG
Organism: Ixodes ricinus; assembly: GCA_037355805.1. NCBI lineage: Eukaryota > Metazoa > Arthropoda > Arachnida > Ixodida > Ixodidae > Ixodes > Ixodes ricinus. The sequence goes on along the minus strand of JAZHYW010018768.1, from coordinate 36,534 downwards.
TGGTAGTCGCACCACTTCCCTTCTTGCGGTGGCTGCTGCTGTGCTGACGGAACCGCTGTAGCAGGTAAGGAGTGAGGATGGCTCCGGTCTGAATTTGGCGGAGCGTGACAAGCTGCCGGCGCGAGAAGATTTGAGAAGTAGGGAAGGGTGTAAGGAGGGGATTGGCGGTAGCCAAGAGGTAGGCTCTGCAGTAGTGACGTGCCTTGAATATATCTTCCGCTGGGTCGGGTGATAGTGCACGGTACTCTATTTGTTCGTGAGGAAGGCAAACTGTATCTTCGGATCTTGCTCTGGCCTGCACGGATAGTAAAGCGCGCGTGCGAGGCGGCGACTTTTTTCGTTGCTGGGTGTTCCGGAGTGTCCGGGTACCCAGTGTATTGTGAGGTCGTGCCCGAGAGCAGGCAAGCGTTGCACGGAAAGTCTGAGCTGCTCAGCAGCATCGGTGGTGTGCCGAACATCCGCACAAGCCTGATGTGCAGCTTGAGAATGTGTAAAGCGGTGGAAATGGGTCTTAATGTTGCTGTTGTTGGAGAAATCGATTGCGAGTCGAACATGATCAATGATAGCGTGCATTTCTGATTGCGTGCTGTGGACGGGTTCCGTTGTGGCATGATAGAGTCGCCCCTTAGTTGACGTAGTGGTTTCAACCCAAGCCGTGGCAAAATCCGTTCCATCTTGAAGACAAGCGGCGTCCGTGTAAACGATGCGAATATCTCCTTCCAGGCAGGCGGTTTGGGTCCACTTGATATGTGTCTTGACAAATGTTCGTCTTCGGTATACTTGCTCGGGGGGCATATGCTGTGGCAGCGGTGTGGAATCGGTAAGCATGATGTGCTTCCAGGGCGGGGACACTTGTGGAAGGTGTGGGAGGTTGGTAATGTCATGTCCAAGCATATCTAGCATGTGTCTGTCCGCGTGCGTGAATCGAAGGTGGACCTCTTGTGTGTGAAGGTGTGTCTCAAGAAGCTCTGTGAGGTCATTAATGCCACTGCAGTTTTTCAGAGCTGCTAGCGGTGTGTAGCGAGGAGCCCATTGGTAATTCGCCTTGCCACGTGGTTGATGCGCTCTAGGGCTTGAAGCTGCGTCCGGGTGATGGGGTGGTTAGGCGAACCATACATCAATTTAGCGTGAATAAAGGAGGTGACAAACTGGCGAAGTTCCCGTTCATTTACCCCCTCGTACGGTTTGAGGTTCTGCGCAGGACGCGTAGAACCTGTTGTGTGGTTGCTACAGTACGGCTATACCAGGAGTTTGCTGTGCATTTTTTGTCGATAAACATCCCGAGCAATTGGATGGAAACTTTGCGAGCGATGGGCTGCTCACCGATTGATCAGCTGATGTGGTCTTTGTCGGCTTCCTTGGCTTTGGTATGTCTGCCCCCATGAACCACGATGAACTCTGTTTTGTTTGGTGCCATAGCCAAACCCACTTCGATTTAGTATGCATGTATGCTGTCGAGTGCCGCTTAGAGAGCTTCTTCTGAGCCGCTTGGAGGGCCACACTGAGACATCGTCTGCGTATGTGGCGTGTTCGATGTTCGCAATCTTTGCCAGCCTTTTCGGTAATTGGGACATTGCTATGTTAAAGAACGAGAGGGCTGTCACGGATCTCTGGGAGACCGCGACTCCGTTGTGGTTTATGCTGCTGGTTTTTCAACCAATTTGGACTTGGAATGATCTGTTCTCTACGAAGGCAGCCATAAAGTTGTAGGTCTTTCCTTTCAGTCCGAGATCACGAGCTTTGGCGAGGACCGTGTCATGAGGAACGCCGTCGAAGGCTTTTCGCATATTCACTGCCACCACGATTATGGGATGTGTGGAAGATTTGTCCAGGACAGTTTCTTTGAGGCGAAGAGGGACGTCCTCAGTTGATAGACCAGGACGGAAGCCATATTGGGTAGGATAGAGGAGCTGTTTGTCTTCGATGTGCGAGATCAAGCGAGCGTTAACCATGCTCTCCAACAGTTTGCAAAGGCAAGACGTTCACGAAATAGGCCTGAGGGTAGTAAGAAAATGTGGGGGTTTTCCGGGCTTCGGGATTGGCTTCAGAAGAAAAACATTCCATGCCTTGGGCAGTTTGCCATCGTTCCAGATCTGATTGATCTCGACAAGCAGGGCGTTTTTGTAAGGGTCCGGCAAATTGCGGAGGTGGGCGAAGGATATGCGATGGGCGGCCGGCGTGCTTCGCGCGTTTGCGTGTTGGCGAGCGTGGTTGAGCTCTGCCACGCACAAAGGGCTGTCCATCGCATCGTCATTATTCTTAGTGTCATCTTTGGCGTAGGTATGTTGGGTAGGTATGGAGGTTTGTGGAAAAAAATGTCGGCAGCTTTCTCGGCAAGTTCAGCCGTGCTGATGTTCTCCTTAAGTGCAACTTTTGCCGCCATGGTCATCGTCTTACGTTGGCCGAGAAGCGGACGCAGAATGCCCCACATCTTAGAGAGACGAGTATGTCCGCTGATCTGCTTGCAATTCTGCATCCAATGCTCCGAAGCCAAGTCACTCGTGTAACGCTCGATTTTGTTCCCCCTCTAGTGGTATGCAGCCAGGAGGCGAAGCCTGCGGTTCCAAAGCGCCAAGAGGTACCGATCAGGGTCTGGGTGATCTTGTGATACTCGTAGTACCTTGGTAGCCGCCGTCTTGGCCTCATAGAGTTGCTGGGTTAGACGCTCGATGCTCGCCTTCGGAGGTTCTTCATCGAGTTCAAGGCGATATTTGTCCTAATGTGTAATGTGACTGATTCGAGTACCGGTATTAATGCGTCGCGTTGCTTTGGAGCCATGTGGAACCCGGATGCAGATTGGGAAGTAGCCGCTTCCCAAACAGTCCTCCAACACCGACCACGTGCACAGTTTGGGTATAGCTGCCCAAGTGAGATCAGGTGTGGTAACTGCCTGGTGCTACGGTTCGAACACATCTATAAAGCAATGTTTGGTGACTGTGTTCTAGAAGTACAAACCCTAACTGTTTCAGAAACTGCAACGGGAAGAGTTTTCTGACTGCATAAAAACAGACGGTGCGATGACTTTTTGCTGGCTATGTCTGCCAAAAGCAAAGATAGTATCGTTGCCACGACATTACTGCAATATTAGTTGAATAGTAGGAAAAGAACAGTTCTGCACTCTCGCAAACACAAACGCGACGTTCTTGGGATATGCTGGCGGAGCTTGTGTTGCGTGATAATGTTTTGCCTTCAACTGCGCTGGTCCTTCGCGGAATATTCAGCAACTTCAGGACAGCACACATCTCGCTAGATAAAAGCAATGCTTCGGTAACTGTTGTGAGCATGATGCAGTCAGCCGTTGAGCGACACAGTTTCGCAGGGCTTTAGGAGCGGACACTTCTGCAGTGTTATGACTGCTGCTACAAAACTGTTTGGCGATGGCAACAAAGCTGTTTTTATGTTGCGCGGCATTGTTGCACCAAATTCTAGTAAACATAAATTGTAACCGGTTCGCCGCGCTGGAGGAACTGTAGTTTCAAGATGTTTTGCCTCATTCACTTTACAGAGTGGCCCTCGCGGCATCCAACGTTTGGCTGTTTAACAGAATAAAAGACCATTTGAAGTGTACAGTGCTTGCGTCCCACTACAAGGTTACCGATGCAGTGCGCCGTTAGTTTCGCTCACAGCCGCCCTCAATCTTCTGCGACGGCATGCGGAGAGTAGTGCACAGATAGCAGAAGTGCATCGCCGCTGGTGCGGACAACATTGAAAAGTTATGTGTCCCGAAATGAGGAGGTTCCAAACTTTAATTCGAGTGTAACGGCTTTCAATTTAATCAATGAATAAAGAGGTGGCCACCAAGGAGACAAAGCTTATTGATGACCCCTCGTACTTTACATCATTCTGCAAAAACTGACCGAGTTGATTTTTTTTAAAGAAGATTGTGTCACCATAAATTGGCTTATCAGATTGTTTTTTTGTCTTCATTTCTTTGTTCTTTATAAGCATGGTAAATCCTTAATTAAAAAATCGGGATCTCTAGCGACACCCTTCATGTATGATGACACTCCGCCTGTGCGCCAATATCCTGCGGCTACTCCCAGATATCCTTGTCTGAGGCATCCCTTTTCGCCATCTTCGAGCTCGAGACCAAACAAGGCCACGCCCAACTGAAGGCCAGGATACCGCTTGCTGCTCAGACAGATCTGAAATCAATCAAGAGCACCATTACTGTAACCTGCGCACGCCAACACCCACTGACCATACATCTAAACAAAGCCTAACAGAGCAATTTCTTTCTTTGATCTAATGAGTGGAATTTTCTCTTCCCCTGCAAGTTTACAAATACCCGATAAACCTTTCCTCAACTTAGCCAATCATCAATGAGTCTGCCGGGAACATAGGTAAACGCGCTACACGGGCTCACCTACCTAGTAATTTACAGCATAAGGAACGTGCTGATTAGCTTTTTATTTAGTGAAAAAAAAACATGATTCCAATTAAAAACTTGCTAAGCTTCATCAAAAACCTAATCAGAATATTAAAAACAAACTGTAGCTTGAAAAAAAAGTGCGGTAATGTTACCAGTTCTGAAACAGGCGCAAGGCCCGAAATTTATGTGCGGTCAACGTGTGGCTTCGTGCATTGGATTTGTTATCTCACTGGTCCCGTGTCGGCGTCGGCGTAACCAGGCGCGTAGCACAATGGGACGACAAAGTTTCTCTGATAAATTTAGCAAGGAAACTAAATTGGTGTTAAGATAACGTGACGTCGATTTCCTCCTAAATTTAGCGGGGAAACAACCTGCCAAAGTTAGCAGGGAAATTTTCCCACTAAATTTAGCGGGAAAATGTTCGCTAAAGTTCTTGTTAAAGTTAGCTGGAAAATTTCTCCGCTAAGTGGGAGGCGAGGAGGAGAGGAGAAGGGGAGGGTACGGAGGGGGAGAGGCATACCCTCCCGTCCGTATTCTCCCCTCCTCCTCCTAAAGAGCTGCGCTCCAATTTCACGTTACAGAGATTTGTAAATGTTTTTCATTTTTTAGACGAATTTTGAGTGACAGACTAATCTCCAAGGAGCAGAGAAGCGACGGGGAGGGGGGGGGGAGAGGCTACACAAAAGTGGGCCCGAATAAGAGGGGGTTTGGCCCTTGCCCTCTCCCTCAACTGCTAGTGTTACACCGGGTAGTGCTACGCGTAAGAATATTCATTTTCACCTCAAGAACCACAGTAAAAGAGGTCGGGTTCCTAAAGGACCAGGATGTATTTCCCTCTTTATGTCGAGAATTACGATATGTGTAGGTGCATTTTTGATAGTTTTGTTACCTTATCAAGACGCGAATGTTTCAAACGCCGAAACATCGCTCATTCGTATGACAACTAAATCTAGTAAGATCTACTTCGCATAGCGTATGAACAGTGCACAAAACAGTTTTATTGGGGTTAAAACAACGTTACTAAAAGACTCAGCTGGGAAACTCATGCTTCAAAGCCGGACGAATCGTGTCCTCTGGAGACAAAGATAGAATCGAGAACAGCGCTCCCCTTTAGTGATGAGTCAAAACATGAAGTTTTATTTTTATAGCTAGGGCGAAATGGCACTGCGAGATAGCACCACCGGCCTTTGCACGACCCGACCTGAACCAACACATGCAGAAGTGCAGTTCCCGGAGTGGCCGCTGCGGAAAAAATGGTGGCGTTGCGATCGCCTTTAGTTCGGTTCTCGATTACGGATCGGAGCCACTTTTTCAAAACAGGCACTATGGCAGTTTCCAAACTGAGTTGTTCTGGTAACGTTGGGTTAAAACGAGTAAGGTTAGATAGTGTGTAGACGTTTAAAATATTGGCTCCAGTGATATTTTAGTTATGACGACGCAGACGTTGCCTGGCGTTCGGCATGTTTCTTCCAAGTGGAAGTGAGGATATTTTCCAGTTTTCAAGCAAGCTCTTTGTGAGTGCTGCCTATGAAATATTTATTTTTTGTCGGATTTGTCGCCCCAAGCCTTAATTTGTTTGTTTTGAAGAGGGCTGCGGCCACGGTCACTGCCTAGACATTTTTAATAAGCCTGCAATTGTCATCTCACCAACAGTACCAGGGTGAGGCACATCAAGACACTAGACAGACGCCTCCGTACACAAAACATCGAGGGTTCTATCCACTGGATTACGGACACCCTGGTATACCAGGGAACTACCGGACCCACCAGCCAGCACAAGCAGCACTCCAAAACACCCTGTCGCTACACGCCGAATCACAAGTGGAACCTAAGGTACCTTGATAAAGGCGTTCTCAGAGCGCAGCTCTAGGCGCCAGTTTCCAGCTTGAGCAGCGTCGCCGTCGCCGTCGGCGTAACCGTAAAGTCACGTGACCCCCCCAGCTCATGTGACCCCCGAGGTGACGTGGCCCCCAGGTCAAGTGATCCCCCAGGTCGCGTGACCCCTCCAGGTAACGTGACCCCCCCGGGGTCATGTGACCCCCAGCTCACGTGACCCCCCAGGTCAAGTGGCCCCCTAGGTCACGTGATCCCCCTGGTCACGTGACCTCCCGAAGTCACGGGACCCCCCCCTGTGTCTTCCCCTCCTCCTCAAGAGCTGCGCTCTAATTCGGCATTACAGGGAGTTGTAAACGGCTTTCATTTTTTACAAGTATCGGCAACCATTGTTGTGGAAACGCGGAAGACATGCCAGAAGCGGGTGCTCCACCACCATTCGCTTCCACTGGCCTCTCATTTCAGTGCTGCGCCGCGATATGGTTCCAAGGGCCTCTCGAGACACGGGCCGTGTGGACTAGAGCATTTAACGCTACTTGAAAGACAAACGCAAACACATCGAGGGTTTTAGTGGAGCTCCCTCCGTACAACCTATATGTGATTGCCCACAAGGCCAAGAAGGTGCGGAAGGCCCTCCTGGCTCATCGTCGAGCTAGGGAGGGTATTGTGCCACACCCTCCACCAGGTTATTCCGGGGCACGACATGTACTCATTCTTAATCTTCACTCTGGTGCACTTCTCTACACGGCGCTCTGGATGAAAATCTTCAGAGGTTCCCCGGACGAAATAATATAAAATACCTGTCGTGCCCCGGTCACAACAAAACATGTGGTCTTGTTTTGCAAACTACACTCAGCTCGCCGCACGGAGGCCCTGCAAAAGATCCCCGCACGACACAGACCCTCATCTTTCCAGGAGTGGATTGATCCAGCACCCTCCAATCCCGAAGACACGTAATACCCGCTTCTAAACCTCATCGTCGATCGGGCCCCGGAATCGCCGTACAACTTCTGGCAACCCGTCCACGAGAATACCAAACTTTAAAGTCAGAGCTCTGCAAAGTGCCGAGACCCAGGGCAGCAACCCCCTCACAAAAAACGACATATTCCGAAGCAAAGCTCTTGAGTTTGAGCCCTTTAAGAACATTCAGTGGTCAACGAAAACAAATTTCTGACCAGCCATGAACGTCCGTGTTTTTTTTTTACTGTGTGGAATTTTTTATATTTTTGTAACGTTTTGTAGACACATACCTCCACCCACTCCTTCAGACCAACCTGCATGCCACACTTTCCAAAGCAAAAAAAAAAAGAGATAACATGTTTAAGATCGTGTTTTTGAATATATGCTTGTATTTTATCTGTTATCCTCAAGTATTTTCCTTATAATTTTACAAATTATTTTAAAAAAAGTTTTAGAAGTGAAGTGAGCTGACTTTTTGAATGTTTTCGATTGTTATTTTACTATAAAAGTTTTAAAAAATCTTGGTACTATATGGAAGCCATATGTTTGTCAAATATGTTTATTTTTCGTATATCGACATGTCTGTGATTTTTGTTTTTCTGGTAAAAGTAGAACTGAAGAACTGAGTGAGTGGTGTTGCAACCGGACGATGAGGAAGAAGAGAGGCGGCGGGAGATCGTGCTTTTTGTATTTTGTTTATCAGTTTGAAAAATGAACATTAAAGGAAAAGGTCGCACCGACCGATTTCTCTAGCGTAATTGCCTTCGTATTCCTTGGTTCTTCAACATATGGTGCCGAAACCCGGGAGTTTTCCGCATTACAAGGGCCCAAGCTACACGCCGCAGGGAATATCAATCCTCCAGCTGCAACGGAATTGAGCAGTTCCTTGGTGAGAGCAGACCACTGGGAAAAGAACCGCGACGGAACCTTGGCAGGCGACCATACGGCCTCGTAAATACGAATAGTCAAGGGAATGGCTGAACGCTAGGCGTTCGGCTTGGCGGGCACAGAACACTAGGATTATGAACGACGCCAATCGAATTCTACAGGATCCCAGCCCCGACCTAGCATGAGTGCGTTCGATCAAGGACAGACTCACTACCAGCAATGCAGAGCTCCGTCTCCTTGACGGTAAGATAGAGCCGCTACTTCCAATCCAAGAACTGGAAAGTGAGGGCACCGCCACTGCAGAATACCAAGACGAAGCCGTCATGGTGATCAGCGAGTTGGAGAGCAAGATTGAATCCCTACAATCGCAGAGAATATCAGCTTCGATGGCGAGCACCCGAAACCAAACCGGCATTCAAGACAACTCGGCGAAACGTGGGCCAAAGCTTCCGAAGCGGGGGCTATCTACCTTCGATGGATAGCTAAGCAACTGGCTCACATTTTGGGAGCAGTTTGGTGGAGCCATTCGTTCCAATGCAACATTAACAACCAAAGATAAGTTCCACTACCTTCGTCGGTGTCTAACGGGAGATGCTGCTGCTGCGATAGCCGGGCTACCAACAACAGAAATACGCTATGCCGAAGCGATCACCATCTTGCAACAGCGGTTTGAAGACCAGAGAAGAATAGAGCGACAGCATCTGAATGCCCTCAGAAATCTACCGCACATTGCTTCAGCTATTGACGTGAGAGGGTTGAGAAACCTGTAGGACGCCACACAACTCAACGTTCGGTGACTAAACTCTTTGAATGTTCCCACGTCAAGTTTTTCGGGCATGCTCTGTGACACTCTTGTCAGGGCGTCACCTTACAAGGTCACAGTGGAGTAACACCGGCAAGTCAACAACATCGCTTTCACTAACGCAGCGGCTCAAGACCAAGGAGACGAATCGGCGGCTGGAACTTCAAGGTCAGCGGATACTCCGTCGGAGTCAGTGACCGAATTGAAAAGAATGCTTCGAATTCAGTCTGTGACCGAATTGAAAAGAAGTAGCCTTGAGGATGCTCGAGGCAAACACGAGACAAAGGTAAAGTCGTTTGCATCAGCATCAGCTCTTCATAACGCAACAAATGCTACACTTCCTCAGTGCTTTTTCTGCCATTCAAAGAAGCACACCACACCATCTTGTGATTGCAGCAAACAAAGAGAGGAAAAATTAAGGCTGTTATCATCAGACTCCAGATGTGTCCGATGCACATTGAAAGGTCACCGAGCACGAGATTGCAGAAGAAAACTCAGTTGCGCAATTTGCAGAGCCAGACATGCAATTACAATGTGCAATACTGAGTTTGTTAGGCGGATGAAGGAACGTTCACCCCAAGATAACGATACGATTTGCGTATCTGCATCCAGCTCGGGCGCAAGCTCAGAAACGAAGTTTAGTGATGGCATATATCTCCGAACATTCTAGGCATTTTTACTGACCTACGCTGGCAGCTGCTAAGTCAAGCGAATAGTCGACGGTGGCAGCCAGCGCACATTTATAGAAGAAGAGGTAGCGCAACGCCTAGGGCTGAGGGTCCTGCGGAGAACCAAGATAGCACTCAACACTTTCACTTGTGGTGCTTCGAAGATTATAGAGCGCGGTCCCGTTGTGAAGGTAAAGCTCAAAAGTCAATTTGACAGTACAGAAATAACCTTTGGAGCAATTTCCATCCTGGTCATTGGCCAGGACCTATCGATGCCAACAACTGGCACCAAGGTTGTGCGATTTCTGCTAGAAAGCAGTAAGAATCTGGCAGACAACGTGATTTTCCCAGGTGCAAAAACAGTTCCTGGAATAAGTCTGTTGGTTGGATCTGACCAGTTGTGGAAGTTCTGCACAGGAGACGTGATCAGGTGTGCAGATGTGGACGGATTGGTAACGATTAACACAAAGATGGGCTGGACGCTGCAAGGTCTTTCAAAACAGGTGGGAGGGCTCCAATGGGATTCAAGTTTGATGATATGTGTCCTACAAGCGAAGACAAAGAAAACTCAAGTAGAAGAGACGCTACAGTCCTTCTGGGAGTTAGACGAAATGGGAGTTGCCGACAGTGAGCTCGGCGACACTGACCTGACACCATTTCACACTTTGAGCAAAACATCATTAAGAAAAACGACCTATACGAAGTGGCTCTGCCATGGAAAAAAGACGCGCCTGATATGCTGTCAGACAACCGGGAGGTTGCCACTTTACGTCTATGGAGCTTGTTGAGAAGAATCTCACGAAGGGAGGGATTACCCAAGCGGTATGATCATGCAATTAGGCAGTATTTGCGTGATGGGCATGCAGAAGTGATAAAAAGCAGAAAGGAAAGCCACAGCGCGCAGGTCATGTATTACATGCCGCATAAAGAAGTAATACGTGAAGATGCAACAACAACAAAGTTAAGGATCGTCGTCGACGTATCCTCTCATGCCGTAGGGTGCAGGTCGTTGAATGAGCGCCTAGTAACAGGACCCAACTTGAACCCTGAGCTTCTGCAGGTCCTGCTTCGGTTTAGATGGCACTCAGTTGCAATGACCGCCTACATTGAGGAAGATTTCCCGCTAAATTTAGCGGAAACATTTTCCGCATAGGTTAGCAGGGAAGAGTTTATCTTCGTGATATTACACGTGACATCACGTGAGATGACAGGAGAATGAATGTGACGTGACGTGAAATTTAGCAGATGAAATATTCCGCAAAAATTAGCGAAAAATGTTGCCGCTATATTTAGCTTGAAAATTGACGTCACGTGACTTCAACACCACTTCAGTTTCCCCGCTAAAGTTAGCGTGAAAAAGTTCCTTAAATTTCTTTCTAAATTTAGCGGGAAAATATATGTAAATTTCCCGCTAAATTTAGTCGGAATCTTCCACCCGAAATATAGCGGAAACATTTTCGCTAATTCTAACAGGAAATTTAGCTAAAATTTACCGCTAAATGAGAGGGAAGCATGAGAGGAGGGGAGGGCAGGGTAGAGAGAGGGAGGATGGGCATACCCTCCCCTCCGTACCCTCCCCTCCTCCTCAAGAGCTGCGCTCTAATTCGGCATTACAGAGAGTTGTAAACGTCTCATTTATTCGTTCGCGTAGCAAGAGAAGAAGTAGAAAAACGTGCGCCTTCTGTGCCGGATGTTCGCGCCGACGAAAAATGTTTTGAGTTCTTGTGTTATTTTGTAGCGTCTAAAGGCTCGTTCACACCGACCCGTTTTCTTATGGTACGTTACGAAAAGTGACCGGGAAATCTGTGCTTCGTATTAAAGCGCAACTCCGCTTCATTTTTGTTTTTGAAAAACAATGCAGTCCTCTTCAGTATCACCTAGGAAGACCACGCGTCAAATATTACGACCTAGTTCTGTCTAAATGTTTCCTAAATGGTCCGGCAAACTTTGGAACGCGCCAAGTTGCCGAAATCGGCTGACTCTAGCAGGCGAACTGAGGCGCAACCAACAGCGCAGTCAAGGGTACGGTGTTGGCATAGCCAACATTGAGCTCAACGCCATCTACATGGCCTTTTTTTGTTTGTTTTCACTTCTCCGGGCGAGCGTAGCGGGTGACGTCACCAGTGTCTCCTATCGGCGTTGGCTCAGCGGTGCCCACGTGATTGGCGTGACGCACCCACGAGCAGGCGCAGGAGATGCAACCGCGCAGCGCGCTTCTCAGCCTCGGGAGCCGTTCCCGAGTCTCCCGTCTCCCGATCGCCGTCGTCTCGCCGGGAAGTTTCGCTTACACTATGTGCGTAGGCCCGATTTTCGAATCGTAGCTGCGATGCCTGGCAAAAGGACCCGAGGCTCACGATGTTGTGTAGCTGCCTGCTCTAATTATCAGTTGTATAGTCCAGGAGTTTTGTTTTTTTTTCATTTATTTCCTCGCGACAGTGCGCGTCGGAATGTCTGGACAGACATCGTGTGCCGCTGGAATCCGGGGAAACTCTTCATGCCAACTAACCGGACACTAATATGTTCCGACCACTTCTTGCCGGACTGCTACGGACGAAACCTACGCTTGTTAGCCGACGCTGGACTGCCAACAAAGTACACGCGTCTCAAGCAGGACGCTGTGCCGTCGGTCCTCGCTGGAGGCACACCTTCCCAAACAACGGCGGACGGTTCAGCCGTGAAACGTCGTCGGACCCGAGTACGTATTTTTCTCTCTCGCCGCGCGCTGGCCGCCGCCTTGTCTCTACTCGTGCGGGCAAGCGACATTCTCGCTAATTTCCGTGCAGTGCCACTGAATGCACCGGCACGGGCACACGGCTTGAAAGTGTTCCCTCGAGCGCTTGCGCAAATGGAGCGAGTGTCGCGCCGTCGCGCCGCGAGCCCGGCCAGACGGCGATCGGTCGGCGGCGGACCCCGTGTGCAATCTCGCCGAGATTATGGTCGAGACGCCGCCGCCGGTGACTCGGTTTTGTGCCTTTCGCGAGACGGCAACCTTTGCAAGGAGCGAAAGTATGCAGGCGAGCCCCGAAGCTGCGCTCGAAGCGAGGAAGCGGCGTGATGTAACGAAAGGCAAAGGGCATCTACACCACGAACGGGCAAAGCCGATGCAAAGGCGTGCGCAAACGTAAACAACCGTAAAGTGCCGTCGGTAATCTGCGGCCGCATCCTTTTCCTGCCGTTCGTACTTTCTCTAACTTGACGGCTACACTGTCTCGCGGAACACGCTGACGAAACGATCGTAATTGCTACAGCCGAGCGCGGCGCAGTTTACCATTGCTCTCGCTGCGAAGGGCCGTCGAGTCAACCAAATGAATATTTATAAAGCTGTGAGTAGCTTACTGCAAAGATGTCCGCTTTATGCGCAGCGGACGCAGGTTCAACCCAAAATGCAGGCATGCCTTTTTTTCTTTTTTGTCGAACTTTTAACAATATTTGCGGCATTTCCTTTTTACAATTGTCACCGAAAAAAAAAAAAGTCGACGAAATTTTGTTGAATTAGATGATATAGGCTCCCTTTCCGGAGGTGCAATGGGGAACAGCTGGGCTTGGGTTTCTGGCTTGACGCCTCGAAGCGGCATGTACGGGGTTACCAAGCGGGTTAATAGTAATGAGCAGCCACAGTCTGTGCGCTTGCAAAGCGGTGTGAACGCAGGCAGGGGGATGGGTTAACACGCTCCCGAGTGATACATGCGCCATCCCCCACTGCACCGCCGAAAAGGGTCACCCAAATGGCACGAGCTCTCCGCACCGTGCTTATAGCCATTTCCAGTCCAGGTGCACGTCGTGCGTGTTTATAACCAGTAATCTAACGGACATCCTTCTTTAGTATTCCAAATGAAGAAGAATGATTTTTGTTTGCTGACGAAAATAGACCACATATGTTATATAGACGCTTTGAGGCAGCTGCGCATGGACACCGCCATAACCGACCTTCAGTTTTTGTTTCAACGCCCGCTTCAGTGGCGCGGCATCTCGATAAGACAAAAGAAGGTTGGTAATGGCGGCTCAATCTGGGGCGTGTTTAAAGCGTCTATGTGTGTAAAAGTGTAGCCCCTACGCTCAAAGTATGTGCTGGGGACGAAGATAATAATAGATGTTGACTCTATGGTTTCGCAGAGTGGAGACCAATGTAGCAGCAGCGCAGCCTCAACGGACGGTAGTCTGCCAGTGGATGCTACAAATGATGATGCCTTTGATAAAGAGACTGCAACACATGGATCTGCACCAGATGAACCAGTGGCTCAAGGGGAACCTGTTGGCATTTGGCAGGATCTAACTATTTCACCATCCTCTAGCCAAGTAAGTATTTTTTTTTATTGCTGCAAACTGTATTTTGTAAGCCTGCAGATAATACTATTACCTGGCACACTGCTTTTACAGAGCAGGGATCAAGCTTCTGAACCAGAACGTAACAGTAGCACCACCACAGCATGTGACGTTCTGTCAAAAGATGCTCCATCAGATGGCAACTTTGGACCAGACCTGGAGCCATCCATATGCCAGAGGTGTATGCATGTGCTAACAAGAGGTACATAATAAGCAAATTTTATAGATAAATCACCTTATTGTCTAATAAGGAAATGCCTTCATCACTCTCTTCCACTCTGTCACAAAAACTGGCCTGGTTTTCGAAGAGCGAGCCAGGCAACGGTTCCTGGGACACGGCGTCTCTCCGACTGTTTTCTTAGGCAGTAGCTGACGTGGAGAACTGGTTGAAAGCGGTCGCCAGACCCGTCGACTGCGGACGTCGCCCCTTGGGCATGGGCATAGCCGGGAGGGGGGGGGGGGGCTTATAGGGCTTTAGCTCCCCCCCCCCAAAAAATCCAGCCAACCCTATAATATACACATGCATTTTGACCATCTCCCCCCTCCCCGCACCCCAAGTCATGGACATCCCAGCCACCTCAGCTTCCCCCCCCCCCCCGAAAAAAATTCCTGGCTACGCCACTGCTTGGGCACTGTGGAAGGTTTAGTCTGGGCAACGAGAGGCTAATCTCCATGTGCCAGCCCTGCAAGGTCTTCCTCTGCCTTACTGCCCCAGAGCGACGTGCTATTATCACCCTTTCGCTGCACCTGGAGCACCGCACTACGGCGAGGCAAATCCGAGGCACTTCGGCTCCACCTCGCAAGCCCCGTTGTGCTGGACAGCTTCAGTCTCTGGTATGGTCTATTCCTATCGTTGTACTTGAAAAGTCGTGTGCGCATTAATTCAAGCCATATTGTGTGCCTTGTTTGAGTTTTATATATTGTTATGTGTGTTTTTTATCAAAGCAATATCACTAAAGTAAATGTGTTATATTATCACACTCGCCCCAGAGTTCTAGTCTTTGTCCCCTGCGTCCTCTAAACCCACGCCTTGTGGGATAGCGGACGTACAAACCTCTCTTGCGGCCCACGCCACCACTACCCAGTCTTGACATGAGCCGTGGTGGCTCGGGTCGCAACGGGAAGGGGTTCGGACGTCTGCTACCCCACAAGGTGTGTGCTTAGAGGACGCGAGGGACAAAGACAAGAACTCCAGGGCGAGTGTGATAATATAACACATTTACTTTAGCGATACTGCTTTGATAAAAAACACAAATATATAAAACTTGAACAAGGGATACAATATGGCTTGAACTAATGGGTACAGGACTTGTCAAGAAAGTGCAAGAAACGTAACAGACCGTACCACACACCGAACCAGTCCAGCACGACAGGACTTGCGAGGTGGAGCCGAAGTGGTGCGGTGCTCCAGCTGCGGCGCAAGGCTGATGACAGCACGTCGCTCTGGGGCAGTAAGGCAGAGGAAGAACTTGCAGGGCTGGCGCACGGAGATTAGCCTCTCGTTGCCCAGACTAAGCCTTCTGCAGTGCCCAAGGGGCAGCATCCGCAGTCGACGGGTTGGCGACTGCTGGCAACCAGTTCTCCACGTCGTCTACATGAATAAGAAAACAGTTGGAGAGGCGCCGTGCCACAGTAATTGTTGCCTGGCTCGCTTTTTTAAGACCAGGCCGGTTGTTGTGACTCTCTCTCTATGTAATATCAGTTGAGTAGGAGTGCTAAATATAACGTTTTTGATGTTCCAGGAACACAGACACTGTACGTCGACAAGACTGTACAAACAGAGGAGTTTTCCGATACCTCCGCTGGAATTAAAGCTTCGACAATATCCTTGGGTATGTGGACATGGTGGTTTGAAGTACAGTTGCATCTATGAAATAAAATTGTGACTCAGTTTCTAATGCAGTACACCTCTGTTGCAGATTCGTTGAACCAAAGTACTTATCCCGACAGTTCACCCATGTTGGGAGTGCTTGACCAAATCCCTTGAGGAATGAAACTGGCAGTGGAGATCCCCAAAGAGCTGAAGAAACCTCTGCAGAGGACGAGCAACACTTGAGGCAGTGGTGCTCCTCACCTACAAGTGATGAAATCCCAAGCCCTTTGTCGATAAACCTAGACGTCACTCCTGGACTTCAGGAACCTCGGGCTGCTCCTTTGGACACCAGCTACACGCAGAGTGACTCCACTGACTCCGAGGCCGAGCCAGACATGTTGGATGCAAGCTACCGACCCGACGACTCAATGAACTCTGACGACGATCTGAATTCTTCCAACTCCAGTACATGGTCCAATGACTCTCTGAATTCTGACGATGGCACAGATCTCGAGTATGTGCCCATTGTATCTTCTCAGAAACCATAATCGTGGGCTATAAGATCAAAATAGTTAGTGTTAAGTTGTGTGTAAAGAACTGAAAAAAGTAACAGTAGGGCAGGAGAGGGTTAGCAAAAGAACAGATTTTCAGATTTACATGATTAATTGTTGCTTTTGTTTTTTCTGTGTTTAACAGGGAAGGAGCATGCAACACCTCTTCAGCGACAGCGGACCCGGTGAAAGAGACCAAGTACTTAGTCTGTGCGTCGCAGCTCCTCCTGCTGTTTTCTGTCTGCATGGATTGCTTGGCTCCAACACGCACCAAGCTCACGCATCGGGGGACCCTGGTGCATGCTGTCATTACGTGTGCACGAGGCCACAGAACTGTTTGGGAAAACCAGCCACGAATCAACGGCAAGGCGCTCCTGAACATCCTCCTGCCTGCTGCTATAACGTTCTCTGGAGCAAGCCCTACACGAGTCCTTCGCCTTCTGGCATCTATAGGCATCGCAGTTCTAAAGAAGTCTCAGTTCTTCAGAGTTCAAAACTGCTTGGTGTTCCCCGCTGCTACAAAGGTGAGTGCAACTGACTAGTCGGTGACAACTCAAGAAGGTAGGGCGAGGAAAAGGAAGGTGGAAGAGGAGGAAATAGACGCAACGCTGGCAAGCAGAGCAGACACCCTCCCTTCGCCAGCATTGTGTCTGCTTCCTCCTCTCCCACCTTCCTTTTCCTCACCTACCTTCGTAACCTGCAACATACTATACCAAATTGTCGGTGCAGTGGTCAAGTTTAGTGATTGAGCATTACATTGAGTCTTCTTTGTTTCAGACTTGGGAAGCAGAACAAAAATCTCTTGTGACAGCCATGAACAGCAGCCAGCTCCATCTTGCAGGCGATGGGCGCGCAGACTCCCCGGCTACTCTGCCAAATATGGCACGTACACGTTACTTGACACTCGCGTCAACAAGGTCATGCACTTCGAGGTTCTCCAGGTAAAAACTGGCTAAATAGAAAATGCTGTCCTTGTTACATTGGAAAAAAATGATGTATGTATTTCACTGCCTTTGTTTCCACTCCAGTCGACAGAAGTTAAATCAAGCAACCATATGGAGATGGAGGGCCTCAAACGTTCGCTGGAATTCCTCTTGAGCAGGGGACTCTCTGTGCATGTGCTCGTCACCGACCGGCACATTGGAGTGAATGCCTTCATGAAGGACACATACCCTGACATCAAGCACCGGTTTGATGCTTGGCACATCGCAAAAGGTAACAGTATTTGCAAACTGATTTTTAACATTCTTTGGTTCACTCTGGGGACAATCTCGGATGAAACGCAGCTCTTATAACAAACATCATATTTTGATTTTCAAGTCTTTATAGAAGAAAAAATTATTATAAGAAAATTTGTTTTAATTTACCAAAAGTATGGAAATATCAGTTTGAATTATTGCGAGCCTACTGTACTAAGGTTCACTAACTGTATACACCAACTTTTGCTTACAAACAAACCGGCGCGTGCCCTACCACCTCTGGTAGGCTGCCATTGAGGTCGCAATGCATGGATATTTTCCGATTTCTAGGCATTGGGAGCAAAATGGCCACGGCGGGCAAGACCAAAAAGAACAGTGCCTTGAATGCATGGGTCAAGACTGTGCGTGCACATGTCTACTGGTGCGCCCAGACAAGCAACGATGATGGCATGCTGGTGCTTGCAAAATGGGTGTCAGTAATGCGACATGTCATAGATGTTCACCAGCACCTAGCCCACTGTACCCTGCTTGTATGCATGGCCCAATCGAGGACCGCTGGTGGCTTCAGGAAGGTAATGTAGATTTCCTTTCAAAACATATATAACATTCTTTCAACTCTAATTGTCAGCTAAGCTTCTTATCCTGAATTTATGAAATAATGCATAACAATGAAGCAAGCACATAAAGCTGCGGTATGTAACTTGCAAAAAATTAAACAAAAAGGCAATTCCGCGTAATTAAAATTTCTGTAGGTACAGAATTCCTGGCCGCATATCGAAGTTACACTAATGTGAATGTGTGAAAGGTTCAACCCAGCTTGCTGCATACCTTGCACACGTAAAGTTGCAGCTGCAGCTCATGTGCAGTCTAAGAAAAAGAGCTATTGAGAGACAGCAAGGAATTCTATATTGGGTGCTGCCCTGCGCTTGCATTGCTTAATGTCACAACTCAGACTGCGTTTTTTGGTCTAAACATATGTTTCGGCATTGTCATTCGCCGAGCTGCCTCCGTAAGTTGGGGTGATTGGCTCTCCAAGTGTTGTGCGTGAAAATAGACGCACATACTTTTTAAGAGTGTAGGGCTGAAGGGTTATTTTAAATTGGGTTGCGTCACGGCCACGAGATTTCACATATTGGTGGCCGAGTCAGGTCGAGTTGAATAAAGAAAGCAGACGTGAGTTTTCATTTTTTTTGTGCAAAACTGGAAGTAATAAAGCGAAGCGGATTCCTGCTTCAGGTTCCATGAACATTAAAGATAAATTGGCTTTTTTCATTTTGAAAAAGCAGGAAAATTAGTTTATGGTCGCTTTAATAGTTTTTATTCAAGGTGCAGTCGAACACGTTTTGCAGTTCATAGTTGATATCACCACGTAAAACTTTCATGGACAAAGTTCACTGATGTGTATCCTTGCTCCGAGCATGCGAGCAGTTTAGAAAGTATGCCGTATACGTACATTTTTAACATGCTTTCCTGTGGAGAGTGCCACCCCAGAAAAAAAAGGTCGCCTGTGTTAACGTTGCATCAGAAAGACGACCTAAGGAGTTTGTTGCGTGAAATGTTGAGTAACCAAATTTGAGCGTGACTGGTTGTTTTTGTAATCATTAGTACTGCCTCTATTGCCCTACCTTTTTACAAACATTGAAATCGAGATTGCCAGAATACCAGATGTGAAGTCGCTGGCCTGCTGGGCAAGTAGGAATGATTGTTATGGTCATACACCCTAAAAAATGCCTGGGCGTTTCCTTACCTGCAAAATACTCAAAGGCCAATATCTGCGACCTACGAAATCAGCTTAGCGAATGATGAGGCGCAGCATCTGTTCAGACCTCAAAATTAAGTCTGCGCTGTGGCATTACGCAATGGAAGCATGACGCTTTGCATCGTGTTATGCAACAGTACAGACTTCATTTTTAGGTTTAAATGGATGTTCCACCTCCTCATTTGCTGAGCTGATTTCATAGATCGCAGAGATTGGCTCTTTGAGTGTTTTAGCAGGTGTGTAGACGCGCACACATTTCGTAGAGTGTAGGACGTTCTACAGAAATATATCACGCGAAATTCACCTCTTTTAAAGGTTGAACCACCCGCCTCCATTCGTCTTATTTTGTTGAATGTACACTGCGTGCACTGAGGTTACTGTCTCTTACGGGAAAAGGGGGCGGGAACATATTTTTGCGACTTCGACCATCTTCGTCGTGATCCGCACCTTGTCTTCACAAGCATCGTCAGAGAAATGTGCTCAACATGGATGAAAGCTGTGTTCTTAATTACAAACGTGTCTCTACGCATTGTGGAGACCCACACTTGCAGAAATCAAGGTGTGGTGGAAGCACGCAGAAATGAAATCGGCGGCCACGACGTGTAGTGTTCGAACCGCCGACGGCAGAGCACAGTACCGTAGCCAAGAATATTTTTCGGGGGGGGGGGGGGCAGGCGGTCAAATAGCATGTTGCGGTATTTCGGGGGGGGGGGGACTGGAGCTAAGATGAGCTTCCACTCTGGCCTGCGTTACTGGCCACGCAAAGCTTGGCCTTCGCCTAGCCATCACCGTGAAAGCTACTTAAGGACATGCAGCTACCGCGCACCTGAGGGCGAGCCACAGCAGGCACAAATATATGAGCTACGGGGAAGGCAACACGAAGAGCGAACAGGCAAACCGCAACAAAGGCTGGGTGTACATATAATGCGATCGTACCGCATCGAATCGATGAAGTACCAATCACATGGCCCTGTCTTTCTACATCTTTTCGTTTAACCGATTACTCAACGCTGACTAAAGCTGCGCCTAGTGCGTGCGTCATGCTTTCGCATTCCCACATTTAAGCAATCTTAACTGTCTTTGCGGAAATCTCTTTTTGATTTAACTGTGCTTGGAGGCGAAATGCAGGTTTCCATTTTTGTTTTCTCCAAATAAAGAACCACTTCAGTTAGTTTATAGTTCTTCCAATATACTTTTCAGACAAAGGTTCTAATATAATTCGCACTGATTAATATATATATATATATATATATATATATATATATATATATATATAGATATATATATATATATATACCTTGATGAAAATATACAATAACGCCTTCGGCCACCCGCACACCATGCCCGTTGTATATATATATATAGACTATATCCATATATATATATATATATATATATATATATATATATATATATATATATATATATATATATACATAAATATTCTCTATATTTCTGCAATCAAATTGAATGGGTACATATGGTTCGAAAATTTACCATTCAGAACGTTAATGAAAAAGACGCTGACAGTATTTGTGGCACTCACCTTCGTAACAATAGTGTTGGGACTGTCGTAAGCGACGCTGTTCTTGGAAGATAAAGCATAGCCAAGCATCACATACGAGTCTGGAACGACTGTGCCGCGGTAATACGTATTGTGTCGGCACATCTGCGTGTGGAAAACATGAGACAGGTATTTTTTCACGAAGCGAAGACTGCTTTTTTTAAGGGCAGCAGCAACGGCTGAAAGGAGTTCAACGATGAGTGTGCGTTTTGAGATATTCTGAAGATTAATTTTGGAGGCGTGGTCATAAGAATCCGTGGTGTTAAATTCATAGGATTTATTAGACCATATTTTGGATATTTGTCTCTGCCCACTAGAGCACAGAGAGAGCCAACATTTTGTGCCCCGACCCGGGACGAGCGAGATCACTCTCAGTCTTAACCGACACGGTCGCGGCCCGATGGGATGGCTGATTCGGCTCGGCCTGAACCCACTCCAGATGGAAATGCTTCGACATTGGTTGATATCCAAGCAGAATCAACAAAATTGGCTCTAAAAGAGGGACCGACGTGGGTCCCAATTCTGCAAACTACGTGATTGTACATCGGTATTGCAAGTCTGGCCCATGTAGTGCCCACTTGGGCAGCCTACCTTGGCTTTCCTCAGGGACCCAGAAGGGATCTAATTGGGAAGTCCACAGGGGCTCTCCTCGTGGGACCCACATTGGGCCTACCTGGGCAACACACTTGAGCCTCTCTCGTGCGCCCAAAAGACGTGTAGGTAGGGCTGGAGCGCCCATATGAGCCCCTCCTGGGGCCTACAGGGGACCAAGGAGGGCAGCCCACAAGGGTTCCCCTCATGGGACCCAGAGTGGACCCACGTGCGCAGTTCACATGATGCACCACCAGCTAGGAACCTCATCCCGTTTCGGGTAATTTCATACATCCCCATACGATTTTATATTATTTTTATTTTTTATCAGTCTCCAGACAACGCGGTATCTATAATCATTCTCCTACCATTTGAAGTATTGCTGTGCATTCCAAATCGGGCATGCCTCAATTTGTCCATGTGATTACTGAAAAAGACGTATCACCATGTTCACAGTTTTATCAATGTTGCTGGTTTGATATATTAATAAAACAGCTTGACCAAGACCATCGAACATCGTTAATTTCAAGTTTAAAAAATGAAATAGAAAACTGCACATTTGCATATAATTCCTCTTGGACAGATAATAGTGATATGTAACCAGCTTAGGCCGTGTACAGACACCAAGTTTTAGAACAGATACCGACAACTCCATACGAGAGTTTTGGATTCACGCTAGTATTTTATACTGTGAGTAAATGTTTTCACACCACTTAAAACGGCATTCTCTACATATACAATGAGCACTAAGTTTGTAATAAAGTTTTTTCAACGCATAAATTTCTCTCATAATCATTACGTTACGATCGTTGTTGATTCGATATCAAACTAAACCAATGTCATGTTAAATGTCCAGCACGTGCACAAAAATATTTGCAATATTAGCGGAAAGTGGCATGTTTTGAATTGTACAGGCAGTTCAAGTTGGGCATGCCTATGCGTAACCGAAGTAGGACCCAAGAGGGTACTGTGGGTGCAGCACACACCTTGGGGCTATGGCCCAAGTTGGCCTTCCATCGCTTTCCCCACATCTCGGTAAACTTCGCTCTCGCGTAAACGAGGCGAGACCCGCGTAGTATACCGTATGTTGCTCCAGCCTACTTTTCCCACGTGGGGTCCACGTTGGCTCCACTTTCTGTGCTACCTGTGTAAATCACGTCTCTGACTAGGGCCTGATCGGGGCTTGAGAACAGAATGTAGTATGAGGCCAGCGCTTTTCGCTTGGTCCACTCACCCCTGGACTGAGACTGGGATGACAGCTACGTCCTCGTTGAACGAGCTATACGCCTCTCTTTCGCCACCTTATGACGCTTCGCCCATACCCATTCACAGAAAGTCGGGTAGGGTGATAAAAAAGACAGCTGAGTAGTACCGCGGACACGTAGCTCCCGCTGCAGTCTCAGCTAATGTGTGAACGGACTATAGCATCTGGTGTTTTCAGAGAAAACGTAGTCAGATCATTACTTTACTGCATTGTTGAAATGGGGTGAAAGACAAACTGACTGTTAGGGGAGTGGAGAACAATGTTAGATAACAGCAAAATCGACCAATTAATTATAACATGATTGGAATGTGTTACTATCCCTGGACTACATTTGTAGACATGCTTCAAAATATATACCAAAAATCGAAAAGAAAAGTAAAACTCAGACAGGTACGACCAGAAAATGTGTAGATTACCGAAGAAATCTTGGAAATAAGTCACACTAAGGACTGCCTATGGAAGAGTTGCATACTGAAACCTGAAGACGTGCTTTTAAACAAGGAGTTTTGCGAGGTGCGCAATCAACAAGAAGCCAAACATTCGATTGGCAAAGGAAGCATTACATGACAAAATATATCCAGTGGGCAAAAAGTTCAGTGGAAAACTGGAATCTCCTTCAATCAGTTAATTGGAAGGAAGAAAATATTGATACTACAGACAAGAAGCATTTTCCCTGGCGCTAATAACTACACTGTGTTAGACCGATTATTTTAAGCAGTTCTTTTATCAATGGCGTTAAAGAGTTAAGAGATAAACTAATACCAGTAGAAATAAAATCATACGCTTCCAAGTTCGGTAACAAAAACTCGGCATACTTGCCTCTAATGTAGAGAGGATTATCTTGTAACCGTCATAAATTCTACGTCCATAACGAAGTCACCAGGTACAGACAAAATACGTGTGCGAGATTTATGTTACAACATAGATCATCTAAAAAAGTGCTAATTAAATAATTGATGGTTCCTTTACCACACGAAACATTCCTAAATAACTAAAAGTTGCAGTAATTAGGCCTCTTTACAAAGGCAGTAATAAAACGGATTTCGAGTATTATCGACCGATATCAATATTGCCATCAATTTCGAATATCATAAAGAAATGGGTTCAGATAAATATGAACACCGTCTATGAAAAATCTTTTCTTATTACTGATTCCCAATACTTTTTTCGGAAACATAAAAGCACAGCAGCACTTTTGAAGGATTTTTTTGGTCTGCATCAACGATACATTTGACAACTATAAAATTGCTCTTGCCTTATTCCTAGATCTATCGAAAGCTTTCGATACCATCGATCATACGTTATTTTCAGAAGAACGTGAAAGAATGAGCTTTAGAGGATCATTTTATGATTTTTCCATGACTATCTTACAGACAGAGTTCAATTGGTGAAAATAGAAAATTGTGATAGCAGTAAACTCGGGTTCAGTGCAGTATAAGTACCTCAAGAGAGCACTTTGGGCTTGTTGCTGTTTAACATTTACATAAATGAGTTAAGTCGTTTACCGCTACAGTGTAGAACCTTCTTATAAGCAGACGACACAGTTCTAGTCTTACCATACGACATATACGAATACGCAATTTCAATATTTCAAAAGCACGTGGAGATGTTATTGCAGTGGTCTTCTGCCACTAATGTTTCAGTAAATAACAACAAAACAAAACTTATGTGTTTCCGTCACCCCCATAAACAGGTGAAGCTAACGGCAGGTATTTATTTAATTTCCGGGCACGGCAACTGTCGCAAATGTATGGCACTTCCGATACGA
The DNA here is from genome assembly GCA_037355805.1 of Ixodes ricinus. NCBI lineage: Eukaryota > Metazoa > Arthropoda > Arachnida > Ixodida > Ixodidae > Ixodes > Ixodes ricinus. The sequence goes on along the minus strand of JAZHYW010018768.1, from coordinate 12,179 downwards.
ACAGTCTGCAAAGTATCTTAGGCATATTTTTGACGAACATAGCTTTTGAAACCATCACATAGATTTTATTAAAAAGAGGCTTCGCGTAGTACCAGCGTATCTTTAAAGAGCGTTTGTGGTATAAATGTTGAGAAAACTGTTTTTATGGCCTTAGGAGAGTGGATCTTGGTTTACGATATTACTGTTTTCGGTCATCGTGCAGTAAATACAAATCGAGGAGCAGATGGACTGTTCAAACAGATTGCGAGTAACGTTGCGTACGAAACCACATATGATAACCTGGTAATATATATGAAAAAGAATAAACTAGATATAATGCCTTTTCTAAACTGTATGAATATGTAATACTAACATGGTATTACTACGATAAGATCTTAAAAATTGAGGTCACAAAAAAGAAATCTGAGATGCACGGAAAGGTATGTAATACCCAGAATGTTTACGAACTACGAACGATAGAATAAAACGGCATTATATTCCTTTCTTTTTTATAAATTACCCGATCCATTGATTAGTATATCATCAATGCGAGCTGCAAGAGAAATTTCTTAAAAGTGGTGTCATAGGATGTAAACCCGATTTCCTGTTGTTTAGTGTGTCTTTCCTTAGCCATTTCTGTGTTACACGATGTTAATGTTTAATTATTGTTTATTATGGTATATTTCACGTAAGGTCGTACGATGTTTAGAATCTGTTCATATTTCAGTGTTCAGCGATTTCACTTTGATTTGCATGTGGAGAGTAGTTTCTAGTACATGCGCAAATATTCCTGTTTTTACAATTCTGTTTAGTTACTTTATGATTCTACTTGTAATACTGTGTCCTATTCCTTTAGTTTGTAAATGTTTAGGTCTGCCTGGTCCCACGGTCCAGCAATCTTCTCTGCTTTTGGGCCATTTACTGTAGGTTTTTTCCGAAACAATAAAAACAATAGTATATATTACTATTATTAATAGTCATTACTAAAGTGCTGAATCGCATTACTTATCTAAGTACCACCATCATTTCATCGTGCCGTGGGCGCTCGTACTGAATACCGGCGACGCGTCGCCATGTTTTGGCTCTAGTGCTTCCCAACTTGCACCAGCTTGGCGGTACTTGTTTATAAAATTCAAATTCATCCAGCGCTTTAGTCCTCATATCTTGCCTCGATGGTGACGCAGCACTAATGATGTCACCTGTTTACAGCCATTGCCGTATGGGCGTGTGGCTGAAACAGTGACGAGTCCTCAGAAAGGAAACTCTCGGTGCATCGCTTTTTAGGTGACACTAACATCACGTGACACGGGACGCCACGTGACGCCAAGTTACACAGTGAGGTCACGTGAGACTCTCGCCTCATCGTGATGTCACGTGACAGCATAATGCCGCGGTACACCAGTGACGTCACGTCACCTTGCATAACACGTAGTCACATAATGGAAGTTTTCGTTAAAGCGTGACATCGTGACCTGACATCATGGCACCTGGACCATGTGCCCATGTGCCGTGCCGTCACTGGACTACGTGCTTTCCAGGTGGTCACGTGACGCTATGGCCGTATGTTGTCACTTGACGTGATGACGCGTGACACCATGACGTTACATCGTGACTTCACGTCACTTGATATTGTGAACCCACATGACAGTTCGTTACGTTAGATGCTCCTGTGACCGTTTGGTTTACAGGATATCACATATCAGGTAACATTGTGCCGTAACATGACACACTGACTTCAATGTGGTACCCTAGATGCTAGGCATTTTATGGCGCCTTAGGGACATACCAAAAAAGATGGGAAGTTTTTTTTTTATTTCTCATTTGTGTAGTTTTTGTAAGCTTTCGTGAAGCTCAATCGGAATGCATATTTCTCTTCTCTTTCAGACTTCAGACGGAAGCATAACACATTCAAGAAAATCGATATTTTACAAGACTTATGCAATGTATTTATGCGAGTTATTTATTTCTCGTTTGCCGAATTTTATTCGTTTTTATTGATTGGTTAACAAAGTGCCGCAAATCTCATGGTAGGTGGGCGTTTATCTCCACTTAATTTGTTGTAATTTATTTTACTGCTTCGCCTTAGTAGCTCGCGCTGTGCTCTTCACCACTGAAAAAGCGAAAAACATGGGAGAAGCATTTATGTCGACGTCACTAAACTTTCCTGAACTTTACCATACAGCATGCTTCTTTGTTTACTCAACTTATTTTCATGCTGAACATGCGTCTCAGCTCGGAGCACGTGGGGCGAAAGCTCGCAGGGACGGTTTGCTCATCTTGCGGCCGCGGCTGCAGCTGCGGCCATGAAGGATATTTCTGTCACGTGACCAGCTCCTTGGGGACAAGTGTGTACCTAAAGCCCCTGTCTAATGGCGGAGAAATCCGTATCGCTTCAAGCACAAAGCCTAATTTCGCTCGCAGAAACTTAATGCAGGGACTTTCAACTGGAGTCCAATCGACTGCCCCTTTATACTGTAGGAGCGGCAGGTAAAGTTCCGGCCAGGGAGGGTAAAAATGAGCCAAAATGAAGAAAAAACCACGCGAGATAAAAGCGGTGGCAGTATATTTATATACTTGCGCCAGCGCCGGCGTCTCGCGCCTTCTGCTGTGGTCGCGGGGTTAGAGCGTCGGTATTCACACGCGGGAGAAATCCCAGGGATCTCTCCCCGGCACGCGCTCATCACGAGACGACAACGCGAGGCTTTTGCACATCGCAAAGCCTGACAGTTTCGTCGCAAGAAGCGCGTGTCGTGGAAAAATAGTCGGGATTTCTCCCTCGTGTGAATACCCCTTACGTCGCGGCGTGAAAGTTGCGGGTTCAAATAGCGCTAGAACTTTTTTGTGGGTGTGTATTTTGACGCGTGTCTCACTTTTGAATTGCGATCACTTTTACGAATCATCCACTTGCACTACTGCGCCTTACACTGTTTTAACTGTTAGTCCCGCCTGTTCGATGGAAACACCGGGAAGAAAAAAGTATCAAGGCAAGTTAACGCGCTAATAAAATCGTTTTCATAATGTTCAATAAAAGGAAACCAGGGTAACAGCATCGGTATGGCTTTCACACGAACGGAGCCGAAACAAGCATCCTTTCCCAGCAACTACAATTTTATGTGTTTCTAAATATACAACGCTCTTGCTACGACGTCGTTTCAATAACAGGAGACGCCTATTTAGTACTAATAAAAACTGCAGCTGGGCAGTTAAAAAAAAAACTTCCTACAAATTATAGCAAGAAGAAAAAAAGGCTAGCAGCTGTGGATGCATTGATTGAGCGAAATACTACAGTCAAGGCAGCAAGTCAAACGTCTAAGAAAGTAGTAAAACCGAAATAAACGAGATCATACTTTTACATGCATGGATTGTGATAGAAGGTATATTTTTACTCTTTACATTTTGCTGTGGCAATCGTTTTGTAATATTGTCACGAATGAACAGGCGAGGAAACAAAAGAATAACTGGAAAACTGAAACGTTTAATGGGGGCGAACTTGTGCCCAAAAATAAAGAAGGAAATAGAAGATAACAGCAGAGCGTCGCGGGCGTCGAAATCGGCGAAAGAGCAGAATCGAACGCTGGGGCGAAACTGACTTTGGCTCGCCACGCGAAGCCCCTTATGTACACGCGTGGGCTTCTGGAATAATCGGCGTGGAAGGTTCGACGCGTAGAACTTTCGGGCCTAGAATAAACAATAATGTTCTCGAATTCACCAGAATAATAAACTGAAAGTATAAACAAAATTCGCGGAGCCCCCAGGAATCGAACCCTGGGCCTCCGCACGAAAGTCAAGCGCGGTAACCACTCGGCCACGCACGCGCTTGCTCGCCGACGCGCGTGGCATTACTCCCCCTTAAAAAGGCATCGTCTCGATGCCACGTGAAAGGCAACAGAACAGAGCAAGACAAACAAAAGAATGAGAAAATACGGAAGCTGGCGAAACACAATCCTATCAAGCGTTGCACGAGATCACAGTTCACAGTCTTATCGCGCGTAGTACGGCTTGAGGCGCACGACGTGAACGACTTCCGGTCGTGGAGGGCGGCGTGATGAAGTCCGTGTTCCGTCGGGCATCACCTCGTAGTTCAGATCGCCAAGTCGGCGAAGCACTTTGTAGGGTCCGAAGTAGCGCTTCAGGAGTTTCTCGCTTAGACCGCGTCGTCGTATTGGGGTCCAAACCCACACACGGTCTCCGGGCTTGAAGCGAACGTCGATCCGGCGAAGGTTGTACCGGGCAGCGTCGACACGTTGTTGGTCTTGAATTCGGAGTCGGGCGAGCTGGCGGACTTCTTCGGCTCGTTGAGCAACCACCTGGGCGTCGGGTATCCCATCGTCAGCTGGCTCGTGGGGTAGCATTGCGTCGAGCATGGTCGACACTTTTCTGCCATGCACCAGCTGAAACGGTGTTACTCCTGTTGTCTCCTGCACCGCCGTGTTGTAAGCAAATGTGACGTAGGGTAACACCTCGTCCCAAGTCTTATGCTCTACGTCGACATACATTGAGATCATGTCGGCGATGGTTTTGTTCAGCCGTTCTGTTAGTCCATTTGTCTGCGGATGGTACGCAGTGGTTCGACGGTGGCCGGTGCCACTGAGACGAAGGATCTCTTGCGTCAGCTGGGCCATGAACGATGATCCACGGTCGGTAATGAGGACTTCGGGGGCGCCGTGCCGGAGGACAATGGACTCGATGAAAAACTTGGCGACTTCCACAGCCGTACCTGATGGAAGGGCTTTCGTCTCGGCGTACCGTGTAAGATAATCTGTGGCGACGATTATCCAGCGGTTTCCCGACGTTGACGGTGGGAAAGGGCCAAGTAAATCCATTCCGATCTGCTGGAACGGTCTGGACGGGGGAGCAATCGGATGCAGAAGTCCTGACGGCTTCGTCGGCGGTTTTTTTCGTCGTTGACACTCGTGGCATGATCGAATGTAGAGGTGAACGGTCTTCGGTAGCCTCGGCCAGTAATACTTTTCTCGAATCCTGGCGAGCGTCCTGCTGTAGCCAAGGTGCCCAGCCGTTGGGTCGTCGTGACAGGCTTGGAATATCTCCTCTCTAAGGTCGGCAGGGATTACCAGCAGCCATGGCGAGCTGTTGTCTCCGAAGTTCTCCTTGTAAAGCACACCTTGTCGGAGGACGAAGGTCGGCAGGGCCCTCAAGAAGACACGGGGGTAGTACCCCCTCGTCCTTCGAGGTGCTCGATTAGGGCGCGCAACTCAGGATCGCTTCTTTGACGTCGCGCCATGTCGTCGGTGTTCACCGCGCCTAGGAAGCACTCGTCGTCATCGTCGTCGCTGCTACCTGAGGATGTCTCGACAGGGGCTCTGGACAGGCAATCGGCGTCGCTGTGCTTGCGGCCTGACTTGTAGACCACAGTCATGTTGAACTCCTGCAGTCGGAGGCTCCATCGAGCGAGACGTCCTGAAGGGTCCTTTAGGTTCGCAAGCCAGCAGAGCGAGTGGTGGTCCGTGACAACGCGGAAAGGGCTCCCGTATAAGTACGGGCGAAACTTCGTGATGGCCCAGACGACCGCCAGACATTCTTTTTCAGTCGTGGAGTAATTTCTCTCCGCCCTGGACAGTGTCCGACTGGCGTAGGCGATGACTCGCTCGGTGCCTTCTTGCACTTGAACCAGTACCGCGCCAAGGCCTTCGTTACTTGCGTCCGTATGAATCTCGGTTTCCGCATCTTGATCGAAGTGTCCAAGAACAGGAGGAGTCTGGAGTCGTTGCTTCAGCTCGTCGAATGCGTGCTGTTGCTCCTCGGCCCATTCAAACTTCTCGGCGTCCTTCGTAAGTTTTGTGAGCGGTGCGGAAATTCTTGCGAAATCCCGAACGAAGCGTCGATAGTAGGCACAAAGTCCTAGGAATCTTCGCACGGCCTTCTTGTCTGAAGGCGCTGGAAATGCCGCAACGGCGCGAGTCTTCTCGGGGTCTGGGCGGACGCCGTCATTACTAACCACGTGGCCTAGGAACTTCAGTTCGTCATAGGCGAACCGGCACTTGGACGGCTTAAGGGTGAGTCGTGCGGTCTGTATGGCTTGGAGTACAGCTCGGAGTCGCCGCAAGTGCTCGTCGAAGTCACTTGAAAACACAACGACGTCGTCAAGGTAGACAAGACAGCTCTGCCACTTCAGTCCTGCCAGTACGGTGTCCATGACACGCTGGAAAGTTGCTGGCGCCGTGCATAGTCCGAAAGGCATCACCTTGAACTCGTACAGTCCATCCGGCGTGACGAAAGCTGTCTTCTCTCGGTCCCGTTCGTCGACTTCGATCTGCCAGTAACCGCTCTTCAGATCCATCGATGAAAAGTACCGGGAGTGGCGCAGCCGGTCTAGTGTGTCATCGATGCGGGGGAGTGGATATACGTCTTTCTTGGTTACCGCGTTCAGCTGTCGGTAGTCCACGCAGAACCTAAGCGTTCCGTCCTTCTTCTTGACAAGCACGACTGGAGAGGCCCACGGACTGCTTGAAGGCTGGATGATGTCGTCGTTCAGCATTTCTTGCACTTGCTCTTGAATGACCTCCCTTTCTTTTACGGAGACTCTGTACGGCGATCGGTGCACAGGGAGCGCGTCGTCCTCGGTAATGATGCGATGCTTCGCAACGGCGGTTTGGCGCACCTTCGACGACTTCGCGAAGCAGTCGCTGTATTCGGCGAGGAGGTCAATCAGCTGTCGTCGTTTCGGGCCTGGAAGCTTCGGGTCGATGTCGAGCTGCGCTGGCGGCGCAATGTCTTGCTGAGGTGGCGATGATTCGTCAGCGATCACGGCGATTGCGGCGGAGTTTCGAAGTTCCTCGACGTGGCCCACAGCGGCACCTTTCGTGAGGTGTTGCGTTTCTTGTCGGAAGTTCGTCACGAGGACCATGGTGCGCCCATCCTGGAGTTCAGCCACTCCTCTTGCGACGCCGATTCCTCTTCCTAGAAGCAACTGGAGGCTTCCCTCGAGCAGAACTTCGCCGCAGAAAGCTTCGGTGACCCCGACGGGCACGAAAACACTCGACCGTGGCGGTAAGTTCACGTGGCTTGCGAGGACTCGGACCGCGGATGAAGTAGCTTGGGGTTCCTCCTGTGGTGAAACAGGTTTTCGTAGCGTCAACCGGTTTGCTCCGAGGTCGATGACGGCGCCATACTCGCAGAGAAAGTCCATTCCGAGGATAACGTCCCTCGCACAGTCTTGCAGAACGACGAACTTCACAGGGCAGGTCTCACCGTGGATCTCGACGCGGGCAGTGCATCTCCCGACTGGTGTGATGAGGTGCCCACCGGCGGTTCGTATCTGGGGGCCTTCCCACGGCGTTGTCACTTTTCGTAGGCGGCGAGAGAGCCTCCCACTCAAGACTGAGTAGTCTGCTCCGGTGTCCACGAGTGCTGATGCGTCGTGGCCGTCGATGACGACGTTTAGGTTGTTGGACACCGTTGCAGGGGCGTCATTGCGATGCGTAGCGTCGGAAGAGTGGGAGCGCTCCGTCGTTCTTGGAGGCTCTTTGCTTCGGTCGTCTTCGGCAACGCCACCTCCAGGCGTTGCCGCACTTGAGTTTTCCCGGCGACGCAGGGGAGACAGGCTCTCTCGGCGGGGTCGTGGCGCTGGAGACGCTGGACGTCTGGGCGACGGTGAGCGGGACTCACGGCGGAGAGGCGGCGTAGAAGATGGCGAACGTCGTAGGTACTCCTCGATGTCGCGAGGCCGTTCGTCGTACCGTGGGCGCGGGTCGTTCGGGTGGAACCCGCGCAGCCCCAGTTGTCGGTAGGGGCATCGACGGTAAATGTGGCCGGCTTCACCGCAGTGATAGCACAACGGGCGTCGGTCGGCCGTTCGCCACACGTCGGTCTTCCTCGGCGAGGGTCGCTCCGGGCGGACGTCCTGGACTTGTCTCTCCTGTCGTCGAGGATACTGCGGCATCGGAGGGTCTCGTCGGGGTGGCGCAGTGGCGTGGTGGTTAGCTTGCGGCGGTCGTCGGGCCATGGCGGCGTAGCTCAAAGTCGGTTCCTCTGGGGTCGTCGTGTTGATCGGAACCTCAGGTTGGAAGGCCCGGTGAACTTCTTCTCGGACGACCTCAGCGAGCGACAGTGAGGTCGGCCGATCCGCAGTGGGGAGTATCTTGCGGAGTTCTTCCCGGACGACTTCACGGACGATCTCCCGAAAGCTGTCGACACCGCTGGTGTTCAGGTCGAGAAGGGAAGCAGCGGCAGATGGAGCAGCAGGCGCGCCGGCGATTCGGTGGTAGTGGCTTTCTCGGGCTGTCAGGGCGCGCTCGATATTGGTGGCTTCGGTAACAAAACCATTGACAGTCGTCGGGGGATTGCGTACCAGTCCTCCGAAAATTTCACCCTTCACCCCACGCATGAGAGCGCGAAGTTTCTTCTCCTCGGTGGCTTCCGGATCGGCCCGGGCACTTAGACGCAGGACATCTTCGACAAAGCTGGTCACGCTTTCGGTGGGGCCCTGCACCCTTGTTCGAAGAAGGTCCTCCGCTCGCTGCCGACGGTGGTAGTTGATAAACGTCCGCTTCAGTTCGGCGGCGCATGGCTCCCACGAAGTAAAGGAGGCTTCGTGGTTTTCAAACCAGTGCCTCGCGGTGCCTTCCAGCGCGAAGTAGAGGTTCTGGAGGCGGTGCTCATCCGTCCATCCGTTGTGGCGGGCTACACGTTCATAATGATGCAGCCAGTCCTCTACGTCTTCGTGAGCTTCACCGTGGAAGGGCGTCGGAGTCCGTGGTGTGACGGGCAGGTAGACGACGGCAGGAGCGGCGGGGGTCGGCGACTGGTCGGCCATCGTCGGCCTCGTTGGCTGCTTGGTCCTGGGCGGCAGAGGTCCGAATTCCGGGTGTAGGCCTTGGGTGCGACGACTGAGCCGGATCTCGGTAGTGTCTTCGTTGGTGCTTCGTGGGCTTGGCGTCGGACTTGCACTGCGGGCCCTCGGAGGGGTACGCGGCAGGGGCATGCGGTACCCCGCACCTCCACCAAAATGTCACGAATGAACAGGCGAGCAAAAGAATGGCGGTAACCCTCGGCCACGCACGCGCTTGCTCGCCGACGCGTGTGGCAATATTAACACATTACTTGTTGAATTTTAGTTAGAATAGCAGACGATCACAACCAAATTCAAAAATGAATCAGGCGTCGACAGTGCAAACCATCTCTCTAACGCAAACTACCTAAAATAAATTTGGGTCAACGAATGGAATTAATAGAGCAGTTGGAAAACGGAAACAACAAATACAAGAGGAATTCAGCAACACAGTCACCTGGCGAACGAAGAGACGGGCATGCGAAAATATTGTCAACTTTCCGCCGGAGTGTGCGGCAGGTGCAGGAGGCAGTGGCGGAAGGTGGTAAAGAAAGCCAGAGACATGTATGCGCTTTCCTTCCGAGGTCATGAACAACGAACTGGTGAGTCAGAACTACCCGCCCAATGATTTTATAGAGCTCATAGGGCCTTGTCTACATTCTTGGTGGGAGTGCACTCAAATATAAGAGAGATAGAGAGAGAGAGAGAGAGAGAGAGAGACAGTTTCTGGCGCGATTTGAACCGGGGGACTTTCACGCCGCCCCCGTCAAGTACCGGCGCTCTAACCTCTCGACCACAGTAAAAAGCGCGAGGCCGCCGGCGTGCCACGGCAAGCATATAAATATACTGCCACCGTTTTTATCTCGAGTGGTTTTTTCTTCATTTTGGCTATATTTATCCTCCCTGGACGAAACTTTACCTGCCGCTCCTACAGTATTGCCGCGCGCAAGCTTGCAAAGTAGGCAGCGAGCGCGTGGCCTAACGGTTATAGCGCCTGCCTCCCACGCGAAAAGCCCGGGTTCGATTCCTGGCCGCGGGGACGCCTTTTTTGGTGACATCTAATGTAATGTTCTGGTAAATTCGGAGAACTCTGTTGCATGTTCCAAGGTTAGAATGCTCGATAGCGCGAACCTTCAACGCCGATTGTTCGAGAAGCCCACGCGTGTACAAAGGGGCTCCGCGTGGCGAGCCGCGGTCAGTTTCGCCCCAGCGTTCGACTCTGCCTTTTCGCCGACTTCGACGCCCGCGACGCTCTACTGTTATTTTTTGCTTCCTTCTTTATTTTATGCACCAGTTTGCCCGATTAAACGTTTAGTTTACTCCAGTTCTTCACCGCTTCATCACTTGTCATTCGTGACATTTTGGTGGAGGTGCGGGGTACCGCATGCTCCTGCCGCGTACCCCTCCAAGGGCCCGCAGTGCAAGTCCGACGCCAAGCCCACGAAGAACCAACGAAAGCACCACCGAGATCCGGCTCAGTCGTCGCACCCAAGGCCGCAACACCTGGAATTCGGACTTCTGCCGCCCAAGACTAAGCAGCTACCGAAGCCGACGATGAACTCCACAGCCCAGTCGACGGAAAACCCCCACGCAGCACCGTCCTACATCTTCCTGCCTGTGGTTCCCCGTGTGCCGACGCCATCTCCATGGTGAAATCTACGAGGATATAAGAGAGACTGGCTGCAGCACTACAAACGTGTGGCCCGCTACAACGCGTGGACGACAAAACAGTACCTCCAAAACATTTTACTTCGCACTGGAGGGAACGGTAAGACTAATGGTTTTTGAGTAACCACGAGGCTGCCCTTGACGACGTGGGAGACATGCGTGGAGGAACTAAAGCGCACCTTCAGAAAACCAACAACGACGTCAACATGAGCCGGAGGACATCCTTCAAAGAAGGAAGCAAAAGACAACAGTAGAGCGTCGCGTTCGTCAGGAAGTCGGCGAGAAAGGCAGAGTCGAACGCCGGGGCGAAACTGACTGCGGCTCGCCACGCGGAGCCCCTTTGTACACGCGTGGGCTTCTCGAACAATCGGCGTAGAAGGTTCGCGCATAAGAACATCCTAACCTCGAACATGCAACAGAGTTCTCGACTTTACCAGAACATTACATTAGATGTCACCAAAAAAGGCGTCCCCGCGGCCAGGAATCGAACCCCGGCTTTTTGCGTGGGAGGCAGGCGCGCTATAGCCGTCAGGCCACGCGCTCGCTGCCTGCTTTGCAAGCTTCTGCGCGCGGCATTAAAATGTCACGAATGACAAGTGATGTAGGCGGCGAATGAACTGAGTAAACTAAACGTCTAATGGGGCGAACTTGTGCCCAAAAATAAAGAAGGAAACAAAAGATAACCAGTAGAGCGTCGCGGGCGTCGAAGTCGGCGAAAGAGACAGAGTCGAACGCTGGGGCGAAACTGACTGCGGCTCGCCACGCGGAGCCCCGTTTGCACACGCGTGGGCTTCTCGAACAATCGGCGTAGAAGGTCTCGCGCATAGAACATTCTAACCTCGAACATGCAACAGAGTTCTCGAATTTACCAGAACATTATATTAGATGTCACCATAAAGGCGTCCCCGCGGCCAGGAATCGAACCCCGGCTTTTTCGCGTGGGAGGCGAGGCGCTTATAACCGTTAGGCCCAGCTGACGCAAGAAATCCTTCGTCTCAGCCACACCAGCCATCGGCGCACCACTGCGTACCACCCCCAGACCAACGGGCTGACGGAGAAGACTTAACAAGACCATCGCCGACATGATCTCGATGTACGCCGGACGTGGAGCACAAGACATGGGACGAGGTGTTGCCGTACGTCACATTTGCCTACAACACGGCCGTGCAAGAGACCACCGGGGTGACACCCTTCAACTGGTTCACGGTCGCAAAGTAACGACAATGCTGGACGCGATGCTACCCCACGAACCGGCTGTCGACGGAAGCGACGACGCCCAGGTGGTTGCCCAACGGGCAGAAGAGTCCGTCAGCTCGCCAGACTCCGGATTCAAGCCCAACAACGAATCGACACTGGCCGCTACAACCTTCGCCGTCGGGACGTCCACTTCAGCCCGGAGACAAGGTATGGGTCTGGACTCCCATTCGTCGCCGTGGTCTCAGCGAGAAACTCCTGAAACGGTATTTTGGACCCTACAAAGTGCTCGTCGACTCGGGGATCTGAACTACGAGGTGATGCCCGACGGAACACGGACTTCATCACGCCGCCCTCCACGACCAGAGTCGTCCACGTCATGCGCACTTCGTGACCGTTACTACGCTCGATAGGACTGTGGACCTTATGTGTTCCAGATGACTATTTTGCCGTTATTTTTGTTTGTTTGCTTGTTTTCTTTATATTGTTTTGTGCTGCATCGGGGCGATGCACTTTTTATAAGGGGGAGTAATGCCGCGCGCGGAAAGCT
>JAZHYW010018767.1:0-17756 GCA_037355805.1 Ixodes ricinus | reverse complement strand
TGGCTGCATTGCTTCGAGCAGGAGACTGTCAACGGGTAGTTTCGGTTTCGAGCTCTGCCGGGTTGTGCATCTCAGTCTCGCCATCACCCCTCTGCACCGCCATTGCGCCACGTCGCCGTGGACTGCTCCACGACGACGTGAACAATCCACGACGAAACAAAGGCAGGCAGTGAGTTGGCACGGCGTTCTGCGTGTCGTCGATCTGGCGCTTGCTCTTTGAGCCCGCCGTCGCGGCGTTTGCGCTCGCTCCCTGTACCAGCAAAATCGTAACTTTTTCCTCATTCGCTGCGTCTGATGTGCAGCGACGAGAAGAGTAGCGGGCAACTTACCGCAACGCGCGTAAGTGTGGAGCAATCCATGACGACGTGAGCAATGGCGGTGCGGAGACGATAACAGACGACAGATGCACAACCCGGCGAAACCGGAAACAGAAACTACCTGTAGACAGTCTCCTGCTCCCAGAGTGCACTTGAAACCGCCAAGCGCGCTGCTATTTTGCATATTGCCTATCCGCGCGCCGCACGAAGAGGTGAAAAGAGGGGAGCCTCGACGGCCCTCCAATAACCGCGCGACGACGAGGAAGCGTCAGCTGGAGCCAATTCTCCTGCCGTCCGCCAACGATATCTTCAAAACGGGTGCTTTCAGCACATTACTTGCGCCATATGAAATTCAATTTCGGCAGTATCCAGTATCAACACGTGATGTCGGATGAGTTCGAGAAACTTCCACCGCGTCTCGATTTCACTATAACATCTCTACTTCTTCGAACAAATCTCGAAACGTAAAACTGCATGCGACGCCCACTCCGCTCATCGCTGAACGTTAACAATCGAATGGGTTAAGCAGATCGTTCCGATACCTCCGATACCTCCCGTAACGGTACCCGATAACGATGCGATACATGCGCAAAGACGGCGTCGGATTATCGAATATCGGTAATCGGAGTCAATCGGGACGATCCACTAAAACTTTCTATTACCTCCTCTCTTCACCGCTCAACAACACCGAGAAACCCTGCGCCTTCGCTCGCGTTGTGACTGCCTCAAGGCCGGTCACGGTGAGGCCGGTTCAGACACTTGCGTTTGAGTGCGCTTTGACTGCGTTGCGCCGGAGAACCAAAAGCGAGTCACCGGCATATACGTGCTTCGTGTGAAGCGTGGAATCTAAATCAAGGAATCATCTGGCACGCGACATAAGCAGCAGGGATGTCCTGGTTTCTCGTTGCCGTAACGCAGTCAAACGCAGTCAAACGCAACTGTCTGAACCAGGCTTCAGACGCTTCCTGATGGTGCCGCCGCTCGAAGGCCGTACTCCGTCCCGGGCACGTATGGAACGGCTGGCTTCCACGGCTCCCGACCGGCGTCGCACCCACACTGACCACCAACGAGAAGCCGCCCGTGCCGCGCATACACGGCAACGTGATGATCCCGAGATCCGCGAACGAGCTTCAGCTATAGCTTTTACTTCGCACATTCCGGGCGGAAAAGGCATCCTTTTTTTCTCCAATATAAGATTGTGTCGATTTCTATCTGTTCGTTGTGACGTAATCAATGAATCACTCAATCGACCAGCGATCAATAAGGATTTTATTCTGTCCCCCAAACAGATGGGCATGACTTAGGAGGGGTGCATTTACATGAGGCAAAAGGAAAATAAAGATATGATTGGCGAGCAATCGTGAGTAGTAAACCTTTCATAAACTTGTCAAAGTTAGCGAAGTCCACGTTAGAGACATCATTTAGTGTGTCCTATATAAGCTGCATGCGTGTCAACGGAGGGCCCGATTCTAAGTTAGGTGGGAGAGGGGGGGGGGTTGTGGACTTATTTTGTCGTCGGGGAACATGGAATGAGATTCTGCTTAGTAGAAGGGAAGAGACAATAACAGCGGTAAGCACCTTATGGGGAAACACTGCATTGCAGACAATTTGTGAAACACTACATTGCAGACAATCCGTCTATCTGAAAGAGTCAAAAGACCAACGGTGTCAAAAGAGCCACGTACTAATTTAAAGTTTGTTATATTAATACTTTGTTTATAGAAGCTCTTCATTGACGTTTTTATGTTCCTGCAAGGAAATATATTCATTTTGAAAGAGTGGAATATTCGAAACAAGACATAACAGAACTGAGGCAGTTTGACAGTTTAGTATTTATTAGAACGTGTAGAAACAAATTCTCCCGGCGTAAACATTATACAAACGTAGCAGTTGGAACAATATATTTGTGAGCGAACGAATAATTTTTTTTTTTCATTCCAGTACATGAATGGCGGAAGCGAAAGCAAAAGGTTGTTTAACAGCTTGAAGGAGCACCACTGTTCTCTCGTAGTTTTACATATATGATATCAAAACACAGCCACACCACGAAAAAGAATAATAGCCAAAAAAAACTGTTTTTTTATAGGTCGTTACAATTCAAGTCCAGACGCTGCCGACGCTACGAGCTAATGGACTAATCAAGCAACGTCAAGAGAGAAAGAAAGAAACAAAAATATATGTCCTCTCTCTCTCTCTCTCTCTCTTTATATATATATATATATATATATATATATACATATATATTTTTTTTATATTTTTTCTTAACACGAAAAGGTTAATTTGCCTTTAGAGCTCACTTGCCATTTCGACTTGAATAGAAAATAGATTTCACAACTTTCAGCAATGGTGGTTCCACGGTTTGAGAATCGCGCTTCCTGTGCTCATGGGTGATCCAGCTGCTTCATACCGAAGCTTGCTTGCTCACAGTTTCCTGACGTGGAAGTACGAGGTAAGACTTTTATATCGCTCATATTTCGCGGAACTAGAACTGCTTACACTTCGCGGACTCGACTTCAACGGCTGTACTATGTCGATCGTTAGGATGACAGCTCATTTGGATGGGCACCAGTGCGTTCCCCCTATAGGTCGTGAAAGTTGTCAATGCTCTCTCCGATCAGCAAGATAAGTTAAGCTATCTTCACGTCCTCTCCTTCTCTGATTCTGAAACGAATTACCAGTGTGTACCTGTACGTTTTAAAAAACACGAAATATATCTTAGTTTTAATAACAGACCCAAGCGCTCGAAGTGCAGGAAGCATTCTTGATGAGGCGCACACATATTCCTTTTTGCAATAAATATTTGCGCAATTGTTGTTTCGTTTTTCTTTTTCTCTTCTTCTTCTTTAGCCGTTACCGAACCTTAATATCTATCATGCGCTGATATTCACTATGGACACTGAGAGAGTGCTGGAGGTCCTGGCGCTTTCCAAAGACGCGCCCTGCCGTTCACACCTTCGTCGGTGATTATACAGAAGTATCCCCCAGTTTAGGTTGCAAGAAGTATCCACCAGGAGGCAACACGTAAAGCTTCTCGGCTGAAGTTGTGCTCACAACTAGGGAGTGTCGCGAACTTTTGTCGAACCAGATTTTTAGGTCGAACTTTCGGGGTTCGACTGATTCGGACCGGTTCGACGAACCTTCGCACATTTAATCAGATTCGACTGGTTCGATTTTGTGGACAATGTGGCCAGACCTTGATACAAGCATGTCTAGGTTTGGAGAATTTGTTTTTTTTGCAAAGGTTTATTTTAATTTTATGAACTGTTGCAATTAAAAGAAACTAATTCTAATCACTGAAGAAGTTAATAACCTAATTTTTGTGTACTGTATTAACTGAAATAACCAATCAGTGCTGCCCTTAATTCATCGCCTTAGCCATCACCATCCGATCCGAAGCCAACTGGCCAGCCTGTCGCGCATGCGCATAGCAGTCGAACCTGAGTCGAACCTTTGCCGAACTTTTCACAAGAGGTCGAAAAGCCGAACCTGGTCGAACTCGAACCTCGCCCGGTTCGCGGCACCCCTACTCACAACCGCCAACGGCGAGCATTTTAATTCCGCTTGTTGTCATACTTGGGCAGTAATTGTATTAGCAGTATGTTAAATTACTGAAATTTAATTACTTTTGTAATTGTAATTAATTACTTTCTGGCTGATTATGAATTGTAATCGTAATTTAATTACTTTATGGCATCAGTAATTGCAAAGTTTCAGGCACAATTACAATCACTTTTGCAGGACTTTGCGCCACCGACGGAACCTCTCTGAAAGCCTCAGCGCTCGCACAAATCGGCCTAGCGCTCTGGTGACACACTCGCACACATAGGCACGCACTCACACACGCATAACAAAAATAGCGCTCGCATTGTTTGTTGTTTTGTTGCTTACACTGCGGCCTGAGAGACAATCCTCTTTGGAGCCTACCTCAGCGGCGCCGTGTGGCTCCGCCTGCGGTGCGAGCAGAAAACAATAGCGTAAACATGCCAAAATATTGAAAGAAACAAAGTTGGGCTTCAACGTTTATCCGAGGTTGGGGATTTTAATTGTCTATAAAGATATGTCTTTTTTTTTTTTGCCAGTTTTTTACGATTTTTTTTTCAGTACTGTCGACATTTTTGTTTCTGTATTTTCAAGTTTATTTTTTGTTCCTTTGACTTCGGATATTATTTACATAAGCATACTGGAGACTGACCCGAACTGTGAATATTGTCACCATTGATTCGGGAGCCCCGATTCGGTTCTTATATAGTTCTGAGCCATTATAATTTCAACTCAATTTAAGTCATTTATAATAACATGAAACATTTGCATGTTAATGTATTCGTATTATCGCGTGTGGATTGTAGTTTTATATTAACACTGTAAAATATTCAGATATGACTAATTGTCGAATTTTTATTTGCCTGGCGAAGAAAAGTGGGCCAACCCAAATTTACTTTAGCGATCTGGTGTCTTCCAGTATGTAAACTTGTTATTATTTAATGCAAATATAAACATGTAGTACTATATTACTCCAAACTGTCAAGTTCTATCATTAATTGAACAAAATTTATAAAAGGAAAGTACAATACGTAACATGTATACACTGACACCCCCGAAAATTTCTTTTTTTCATTTTTTCCAGGCGATTTATTATGGTGTTGAAAGACTACCCAATTAATATTTTGCAACAGAGTCACGTATATTTTTAATAAAGCCAAAAAAACGCAACTGCCCGAAACCGAAACCAAAACCTGCGCACGGAGGTCGGAGCAGTGGAGAGGAGACAGTGAGTGGCGGAAGTCACGCTTTTTGTTTTCGTCCGTTTTTCTTCTTTTTTTTTTTTTTTTTGTTACAGCAGGCGACATGTGTGGCAGGAACCATTTGCCCTGCGATTCCTTTCAGTTGTGTTTGTTCCGCTCGCTGTTCTGCGCTTCAAGATGAGTTATTTTGTACATTAAATAGTTGGAGATCAATCAATCAATCAAAGTTCATTCAGACAACCGTCGAGGAATACAGCTGTCGGGGGGCCGCCACAAAAGGCATCGGCATGCCTGACAAGGCGACAGCCCACCCCCCCCCCCCTCCCTCCCCTCCACGGCCACGCCATCCAGCATGCCAGACAAAACTGAGAGTGTCAGAGGACGAAAACTATACTTGATCATGAAAGATCAAACATAAAATCTCATAAGCAGTAAAAAAACACTGTATACAAAGACAAAACCAAGGAACTAAACCAGCTGTCCCCCACGTTGGACAAACAACAACAACGCACATCAGTTTTCATGCCTGCACAAACATGGCAAACAAAGGAGCCACACACAATAACATAGTGCAGCCAGCCAGCCATTTCTGCAAAGAGATTTCTTTAAGCCTGCAGGGAGATGCTGCACAAAAAGAAACAACACATGCGCACTAAGAAAAAAAAAACATTTTCTTACTATTTGACGGAACAAGAGATAAGCATTTATGTTTTTTCTTTAAAGCTTGTATAGACATACCTCCCGGAATAATGGTCATGAGATCAGGGTGGTCATTCAGAAGGACAGGTATTTGATAATCTCATTTTTGTATGCCATTAGTTTGTGCGTATTTTTTGCTTTCTGTAGCTCGTGTGCCGAAAATTGTATGGATGATCTTTCCAAAGATACGTACTGAAAAAGGCAGTCGGTTCTAATTTGATTTGATTATAGATTAATAAAGATAACTTCTTATTTATAACATTTTGAATAGTTAATATTCGGTGCTTTCTAAAGAGCGGAGCAGAGTGACTCCGGTGCGGGACATTTTCGACCAAGCGCAGGGCCTTTTTCTGGAATATCGTGCAGGGTTTCTATATTTGTTTTTATTGTGGTCCCCCATACAAGGAGACAGACAGTAGCGAAGACGTGAATGAACTCAAGCCTAAAGTATAATATAGCTGTTATTTCACCCAGTGAGGCAGCAGATTTTTAAGTCTATAGGTAATCCCGATAGATCGTGAGATTTCCGTTCTTACTTTTTGCACATGGAGAGACCACTTCAGAGTTTCATGAAACAGAACACCTATAGGAGCCTATGGGATTATAACAGGTTCGATGATTTCGCTTTGAAGCAGAATTCTGATTTCCTGCTGAGTACATTTATTCCGCTGTGAAAACAAAATATACTTTTTTTCTCTCGTGTTTAATTGAATTTGGTTTACTCTAAGCCACGATGAAAAATTTGAAAGCGCATGCGTTGGTTTCGTGCTCAAGTACGTCTAGGCTTGTTCCAGAAAAAAAAAAAGTTGTATCAGCATACAAAATTATATCTGGCGTTTGAGGTACTCTTATAATCTAATTAATGTAAATTAAAAATAAGAGATGGCCGAGAGTGGACCCTTGCAGGACACCGTATTTTATTTGATCTATAATTCACCTCGCGTGATTAATGTCTGTATATTGTGAATGATTTGATAAATAGCTTTTTATTAAATCTAATTGAAATTCTCCTAATTCCATATATGGACAATTTTCTGAAAATTACCATTATGCTTGATTGAATCAAAAGCTTTTTTGAAGTCAGGAAACACTCCTACTGTATATAACTTCTGCTCGAAATTGTCAATTATTTTATTTTATGTTTAGCAGCGCCAGATCGAGACGCTTTTAGCTTCTGAAAGCCGTCCTGTTGCTCCGCTATAACATTATATTATGTTTAAATAAATTCGCTAGTCGCGCATTTATAGCTCCTTCTATGAATTTGGAAAATATCGGAGAGAACAGAGATTTGGTCTGTAGTTATTTAGGTCATTTGTATCACCTCCTTCGTGAATTACCGACACTTTTACTATCTTTAATTTATCGGGAAATATGCTGGTACTACATAATATACTAATAATAATAATAAGCTTTATTTTCATTTCAAGCACAGGCTTACAACGGTTACGAATGATAGTGGCCAGTAGTAATATAATAATAATAATAAGCTTCGTTTCATTACAGTAATAATGGGCATATAGCGGCTTTGACAAGCTCTCGGCCCCAGTGACATTCTGCAGCAGTCAGAGGGAGCAAAATAAAATACAAAGGCATTCAATCAAAGAACAAGCACATTCAACGGATATCAATTGCCCTGTCAGTCTTGAAAACATATAAATGTCCAAAATCTACGTTTACATAATAAATACAAATACATAGACATGAGGAGGAATTATTAACAACTTACCGAGAACAGAGATACAACATACAAAACCAAATATCTGTATACTATATCAAAGCTATGATATGACAGTACGTAATTCATTTAAACTCAATTTATTCATATCAATATTGTGCAAACATTACTGAATTGAGAAGTCTTGGGACTCGGTAGGCTAACATTTCTTGGCCAACAATTCAATCGACACACTGGTATTTGCCAATAATCGGGGTTACGACTTTGATACGTTAAAACATGTTTTTGTAAATTTGACAATGTTACCAAGGAAGAGGTGTTAGGTTGCAATTCTTTTGAGCATTGTGGATAGTCTATGGCTATACATATTTTTGATACAAAGTATATTATAAATTTTGAACAAGTTTTCTGTATGCGACAAATATGGTGCATTTGCAATGTTCTTAGCATTCTTTTTCGAATTAAGTGTACTTTCTCCAAGTTTCTGTTATTGTAGTTGTACTCCAGACTAAGGAACGGTAATTTACATGAGAATAAAATAACGATTTATATAACAAGAGTTTAATTGATCTTGGAAGTATATACCGGTGCAGGCATATCAGCCCTACAACCTTAGACAGCTTTTTATTCAAATACGCAGTATGATGGTCCCAGGTCATGTTATGAGAAAACACTACACCAAGTGTTTTAAAATGCTCTACCAATTCGATGTCAACTGAGTTTAAGGTTACTCCTACATATTGGATGTAAGAGCTTTATGTTCCGTCCGAAATATAACGGCTTTAGTTTCGCTAGTATTTATTTTTAGAGCGTTCCTGTTGATCCATGATGATACTTTATCTAATGCTAAATTAATTTTTGACACGAGCTCTTCCACATTATCAGCAGCATAAAAAAGTGCTGGTATCGTCTGCATACATTACGAATTTAATAGACTGGTCAATATTTACAATATCATTCGCATAGACGTTAAAAGAAATGGCCCTAAACTACTTCCCTGTAATACTCCTGAGAAAATTGGTTTTACATTAGAACAAAAGTTACCGCAACACACATATTGTTCCCGATTTTCGAGGTAGGACCATAGTAGATGCAAGGCTTGCCCACGAACACCATACAATTCGAGTTTTTGTAATAATAATTCGTGATTTAAATAATAGAAAGCTTTAAGTAAAATCAATATAAGCCCCCAAAACGAAGTTTCTTGTCCTCTAAATTGCGTAAGATAACTTTTTTTTCTTCGAGTAAGGCAAGTTCCGTAGAACGATATTTCTTGAAATCCAAGCTGCGACCTTGTAATGAGTTGATACTTGTCGAAAAAGTTTGACAATCTTACGTGAATAAGTGTTTCAAGCCCTTTGAAAACACGGGAAGCATTGAAACAGGTCTATAGTTATTAATGTCATTCTTATCACGTTTCTTATGCAGTACAGAAACTTTGGCAATCTGCATACGTTTTGGAAGTATACCTGCAGATAAAGACAAGTTAAATATATGAGTTAAGCAATGCACTACTAAGTCTAATACATATTTTACGAGTCTAATTTGGACATCATCCGCATCTCTACTGCATGTATTATTTAAGTTCATAAATACATTAAAGACCTCGGAATCGCTAACGGGATCCAAGAATATTGAATTTAAGTTTCTATATTTAATATACTCCAAGCCTCATTCGTCGATGAAGCTAGAGGAACTAGATTTGCACAGTAATCATTGAATACATTAGCTAAAGCAGTATCTTTAACTTCTTCTCCGTTAATATTGCAATCTATCTATGCTGTCATGGTTCTGATTATTTTGTCTAATTGAATTAACTTTTTTCCAAATAACATCAATACGTCCAGCTGAAGATCTGAAACTATTGTGATAATACCGTTCCTTAGCAGTTCTTAGTTCCTTTCGTTAACTGGTTGCGATAAGCTTTAAACTTTGTCAAATCATCTTGCATTTCTTGATTTGTGTAAATCTTTGAAAAAAACTTGTTTTTTCATTAATTTTGGATAAAAGACTTGGGGTAATCCACGGTTGTTCAAATTCTACGTGATTTTTTTGTTTTTGTAAGGAAAATGTTTTATGTATAGAGGCGTTTAAAACTTTCTAGAACGTATCGTAAGCTACATCAGGGTCTGTTGCGGCAAGAACGTTGTTCCAGTCAGCATTTTCAATATCATTACGAAACACGTCCAGATTAGAAGGGGTGATATGCTGAAAGTGTCTAAATGACTCTGCATTTTTTTGTGACAAAGACTATCATTTACGCATAGGAATATAGGTAGGTGATCGCTTATATGGGTGGTGAGTATACCACCTTTCAGACATGTGTGATCAATGTTTGTAATAAAAAGGTCAATAAGAGTTTCCGTGTGCACTGTAATTCTTGTTGGTCGAGTTATTATATTAGCGTATCCATACGTAGAAAGTAATATATCAAACTCAGTTCTAGGCGTATTATCAAGTAGCATATTAATATTAAAATCTCCTCCAATGATTACATTCAAGTTATTATCACTACCGAATCCCAAAAGCCCCTCAAAATACGCAAGGAAATCGTTGATATTGCCGTCCGGTGAGCGGGAAACCACAGATATAAGCATATTTTCAGCCACCAAAGATAACACTCATAATCCTTTGTCATAGGACAAAAAGTACATGATAATTCGTCATGGATCTTCAATCAACATGCCGACATCTTGCTAATGGATGCTTCGATGCCTCCAACAGTTTCTTTAAGATCTAAGAGTTCATCTAATTTGTTGTTCATGGAAGCTAACATGGTCGATACGTCGATATCCAATTTCGGTTTCTTGGCCGCGCCACTTTAAACTTTGAGGTTCGACAAGTGGGGCATTTCCACGCGTTACGGTAAGTCTCGTTTTTCTGTTTTTAATGTTACTTCAGAGACTCCCGCACAGCTACCGCAATGATACGTGAAACCGCATTCACTACATGTAATTGACTGCTCATCATCGAGGATTTCCTCTTGGCATTTCAAACACAACGTATCGGTCATCTTTGATAGCGTGCATAGGCCAAATAGCAAGCACGGCAGGCATAGCAGGCAGCAGCAGCGTCAAGGATATAGTTGCTTGGGAATAATAGTAAAATAAACCAACCTGGAATGACGTACAGAACAGATTATCGTTTGTTGCTGTTGCTCGTCGCTGCTGCCGCCAGAACCAGAACTCAAAATTAGATTACATATGTGTGAGATTGGCCCACTAATTAAGCGAGCAACTGATTTTATAGGCTGGGATTTTATACCATCTTCACCACTAGCACTGTTATTCTTAAGTTTGTGCATTAGGCTGTATATTTCGGTTTTAGTAGTAGGAAACAAAATATTGAACTCTCAATACCCGGTGAGATGTAAGATTCGCAATCACAACTACTAATGACATTGACAGTGGAAGCACTGACATCAAAAAAGTGGGCATTAAATTTATCAGCAAGCTTAGCCCTTCTACAGAACATGCCCTCAATTATATGCTCAGAATTTTTTTTTTCGTTTTTAGAAAGTAGGTTGTTTACATTTTTCCACACTTTTCTGGGGTTATTATAAATATCTGCGAACTTATTTTCATGATACACATTTCGTGCTCGTTTAAAATCAGCACCTAGTTTATTTCTGCTCTTTTAAATTCAGCTAGATAATCCGGATGTTAGGTTTTCATAAAAAGGGCGAAGAGCTTATCTCGTTGTTTTATTCTCCTAAGTGCGGCATCAATCCAAGGCTTTCTAGATTTCCTGTTCTTTTTAAATGGCACCAATGGAAATGCGTGATCATAGAGTACCTTAATTTTGTAAAAGAAGAGGTCGTATGCGTTGCAATGGGATCATCCAACCGAACAACGAAGCTCCAATTTTCCTCCTTGACTAAACTTGGAAACAACATAATATTTTCATCATTAATGACCCTATACATAATGGATGCATGACTTGTGGGTTCTTTACGTTTTGTTGACCAGGTTGTTAAAAAAATAAAAATAGGCAAATGGTCACTGATGTCTGATAGCATAACACCCGCCTCTAGCTCATTCACTTGATAGCTCGTAAAACACAGGTCGAGCAAGGTGTGAGACATTTCCGTCACCCTGGTCGGGACATGAATTACATTTTCATGACCAAACGAATTCAAGCATATAGTTTCAAGGAATTCTAAAAACGGGGCTACTGTACCCGAAGGAGATCCATACACAACGACAATTATGGCACCTGCACACTTTACCACGAGAGACTCATAATGGGGTTAATTATAGAGAATTCTGACATGACATGTGTATCTAGGCGTTCCTTTACGTACAGCGAGCGCCACACCTCCTTCTTTATATTGTCTCGGGATATTGACGTGCACCGATATCCTCAAAGTGAACGACATCATAGTCGTTTGAAAACCAAGATTTCAGTAAAAGCCAAATTATGGTTTAATTGATCTAGTAACATGTTAACACCTTCGTGTTTATTTCTTAAACTTCGCGCATTTTATGAAAACAAAGAAAATGTCTTTTATCGCGCAGTTCATTGAAGTGTTTAAAGGAACCTGAATCATAATAACTGCATTTTGACTGCGAGCCAAGAATATCTTCAACATCACCAAAAAGAAAGAAGCGTGACACAAAAATAGAAATAAAATTTGCCGAGTTACGAAACCCGTAAATAAATCTCCGTCCATTCACAAAAAGTCTGCCACCTCTCACCGCAGATACATATAGGGGAAGGAAAGTCAAACGTCGCTAGCAGAGGAGCGGTAGTGAGTGCCCGTGGTGAATTTCCGTGATCGGCTCCGAAAAGAATAATTCCTAAGATGTTGCGTAAAAAGCTGCCTCACATGTAATGCGTCCGAAAAAAGTGGCATTGTGCGGCAGAGTCTGGACGTGTTTCCGAAAGATCAACAGGATCGGGACCAATGGCTGGCTGCAATTCCTGTAGAACATTTAAAGGCACCTCGGAAAGCGGACGCTACCCGATTTATATGCTCCTTGCATTTTGTGGAAAGTGATTACATTGAGTTCGCAGGTGTCAAAAAGGAAATCCCATACCATTTAGTTCAGCGACGTGTCGTCCACAACAATTGTTTCTCTCAGTAATAATTGTAAAAAAAAGAATTGTAAATATCTCAAAATGTTTGAAAAAAAAAACAAAAACATACGCTTACACGGGATTGTACCCGGTTCGCAGCGTGTGAAGCGGACGTCCTTCACTGAGCTACTGGGGAAACAGTTTTGTCAGTAATAATGCAGCCGGTCGAACTGTAGGTCGGAAAGTTTGCTGCAAATTTTCCTCCAGTAAAAGCACTCCCGGGTCGAAATCTGGCAGCACCACGCATTGCCACGTTCGCACCTAGTAAAGACACGTCGAAGTAGACACGTCGTGCTTGATGCTTGCGCGAGCGATGTCTTCAGCCACGAGAAGGGGACGACGGACCGGCGACGACTTCGTGCAGATCGGCTTGGGGGTCGGGCGTGTCGTAAGGGATGAATACCAATTCTTTTGATCGGTCCAAAATATTTCTTTCAAAGGAAGAGAGAATTCGCCGGTACCGCGAACGACAGTTCTGAAGTAGAGGTTCCACGCCCGTCGTCCGCTGCCATCGCCGTCCCCGCGAGTCCCACGATACGCGAAACGACGCTATGTTGAGAATTACGCACTGAACGCACAGAATGCTTCCGGCTCTCTGTGCAACTTTTTTTTTTAATCAACGTCTTTGCAGTTTTTTGAAAGCCACAAAAAATGGGTTTCATCTTTTTTCTATTTTTAATATGAAGTGTGTGCCTTCAATGACCACCGACTTTGATTAAATTTGCTGGTTGTATCTAAACCTCAGAAAACGGCCCGTGACCACGGAAAAGAAAGTGAGAGCGACTCAAACCGGACAGGTCTTGATCGGCGGTTTTCGAGTGGAAAAAAACCGAATTTCCGAGCAGCAAATTCTGTTCTGGGAAGTTGGGCTCTCATATGCCACGTACAACTGAAAACCTTGGCGAGCATAAATACCCTGTCAGTGTCCCTTTTAAGTCTCCTCAAACATTGGGGCGAGGAATGAAAAAATGTGTTGCATTCTAAACAACTCGTTTAAAGTTACATGGTCCGAGTAGGGTCGCTCTCAGGAATAACTAATTGTGTAGTAATTGCATTACTTTTTTAAAGTAATTTGTAATTGTAATGAATTACTTTTCACATAGTAGTAATTGCAATTGTAGTTAAAGTACTTTTGGGGCAAAGTAATTATAATTGCAATTAAATTACATTTTGGAAGTTTTTTACCCAGTTGTCATACTCGGTAGTAGTTCAATTACAGTAGTCGAAACTACTGTAATTCAATTAGTTTTATTGTAATTTGTAATTGTAATGATTACTTTCAACTGAAAGGAGTTCTAACTGTAATTTAATCATTTTCTAGCATCAGTAATTGCAAAATTTCAGGCACAATTACAATACTTTTGCAAGACTTCGCGGCGCCGACGGAATCTCTCGAAAGCCTCAGCTCTCGGACAAGCGGCCTAGCGCTCGGTGACACACTCGCACACATAGACACGCAAGCACACGCCCGCACAACAAAAATAGTGGCGCTAATTTTTTTGTTGCTCACATTGCGAGTTAAGAGACAATCCTCTTTAGATCCTTCGTCAACGGCGCCGCCTAGCGCCGTCTGTGAGTGTGAGCAGAAAACAATAGCGTAAACATGCGAAAATATTGAAAGGGAAAAAATAATTGAGCTTCAGCTTTAAGCTGAGGTTGGGAATTTTAAGTGTCTATGAAGTTTTTTTCCCCGTTTTTTACGTCCCTGTATCAGTACTGTCGCATATTTGTATCTTTGTATTATTTTCAAGTTTATTTTCTGGTGGTTTTACTTCGGACATTATTTGCATAAGCATTTTGGACACTGACCTCGCACCTGTGAATATTGTCACCAATGATTCAGGAGCCCCGATTCGGTTCTTATAAATTTCTGAGCCATTATAATTTCAACTCAAGGTAAATCATTTACAACAACATGATGTTTGTATGTGAATGTGGTCGTATTAGCGCGCATGGATTTTAGTTCTATATTGACACTTGTAAATATTTATACATGACTAATCGTCACATTTTTATTTGCCTGCCTAAGAAAAAGTCTTTCACCCCAGCTTTTTTCTTTTAGCGACCTGGTGTCTTCCAGCATATGAACTAAGTAATTATTAGTATTTATTCAAAATATAATAACGTAGTACTTCATTGCCTTAAAGTGTCAAGTTCTATCATGAATTTAACAAAATTCATAAAGGAAAGTTCAATATGTTACATTTATACAGCGATAAACCTCCTCGAACGTTGGGGCAAGGAATGAACAAATGCGTCGCATTCTATACAACTCGTTTAAGGTTATATGGCCCAAGTCGGGTCGCTCTCAGAAATAAGTAATTGTGAAGTAAGTGCATAACTTTCAAAAAGTAATTTGTAATTGTAATTAATTACTTTTCACATAGTAGTAATTGTAGTTGTAGTCAAACTACTTTTGGAGCACAGTAATTGTAATTTTAATTAAAGTACATTTTGGAAGTAGTTTACCCATGTATGATGCTTGTCCGTTTCACATTTTGGGCCGCCAGGCCGCGCGAAGGAGACTCGTTCGCTTGTTTCGGGGGAAGGAGAGAAGCGGGCGCAGAACCTGCCCAGCTTAATTCTCCTTCACGCCTTCTTCCGCTGGATGGCGCCATCTCCTCGGGAGTTGGGCGGAGAGTTGGGTAGAGTTGAGTTGGGAAGTTTAAGAGAGGAAGCAACTCAAATCGTGGGAAAACGTTCGCAATTTAACGGTGGACGCCTCCTCCGCACATTGGTCACAAGTGCGCATGCGTAGAGTCGACGTGTGGCGAGGAGGAAAGCGGATCGAGAGGCGAGAAAGCACGCAACGAGCAACGCTTTCTCGTCACCTCCTCGCAGACAGCGTTGCAAACGCGGCCCATAAGCCACGTGACACCAATCTAGCAGTTTGAAACACTCTGAAACCTAGACACACTAAAGCTGCAAATAGACGTGCTCCCTTTGAAAAGAAAAAAGGGAGGCGAAAAGAAAGAAGGTGCTAAATTACCCGGGAAGCAAGCTGCCGGTGGGCCAACGTTACTGGGAAGCTGCCCAGTAACGTTTGTGTAGCCACGTGCGCTGCATGTGCTGGCGTCAGCAACTATTCTAAATCAAAGATATCAAACAAGTTGCTCCTTGCACGTGCGTTCGTGAACGCCCTATTTTAACGCGATAGCATGGAGGAGTTCGTGTCGCAGAGAAACAGGTCTCGGTGGCGTGGCAAAAAATCCGGCGTCGGTGGCGTGACGCGAATGCTGATTGGTCGATAGGGTCATGACGTAACAGCCACATGACCTCGCGCGGCAATTTTAAACAACGCTCACGGGAAAAGTGACGTAATGCGTGGAATTTGAAAGTCATAAAAAAAATGAAAGACGTTTACAACACCTTGTAACGCCGATTTAGAGCGCAGCTCTTGAGAAGGAGGAGGGAAGGGTAACTCAGAGGAGGGTGTACACCTCCTCTCTCCTCCTCACCTCCTCAAGCTCCCTGCTACTCCTCCCCCCTCTCTTCCTCCTCCTCCATGTCCTCCTCCTCCCCCTCCTCCCCTTTTCTTCTCCTCTTCCCCTCCTCCTCCATCCTCCTCATCCTTAACTAGTGCGCAACCTTGTGGACATAAGGTACCACAACAGGTCTCTGCGTAAACTTCTTAGCCGTGCCAGCCTCCGGATTGCGCACATCTTTCAAGCAGGTTCTTGGCTACACCTACTAGAAAGCTGCTAGCGTACCCACCTTCCAAAAATTTATTAGCTTGCCCGCAAAAACTCGTGATCATCTTGTGCCGACACGACCTCGTAAGAGACCCCCACAAACTACTAGTTATAATCCCCCTTTTATTACTTTAAGAGTGGCTCGACTCGTACGGAAGAACGGCCTCGAGTCAGAAAGGCTACAGAAAGTTCTGCTCTGGGGTCAGAAAGTTCTACTTCCGGCAGGGTGACGCAGTTCGGCCTGGTCCCGCCGACAGCAGACGCCGTTCACAGGCAGCTCGCGCTTGTTTTGGTAGCCATTTCGCTACTTTTGGTTCCTGTGGCAAAGGTATCTGATAAAGCGACGGACTTCACGATGGATGCATCATCGCCAAAGCAACGAATTGTGATTCATATTATCGTGCGTCCTCGTGATGAAGTGGGAATGTGTTGGTAGTTTCGTGTTATGCGTTAAATTAATCGTCTGCGTCCTTATGCCGATCTTTTCGTTTGAGTTGCTAGGCGTAAGCACGTCTAACTTTGTAAACCCTGTTTGCTACTTCCCCTGCTGGTGTCCACCAGACGTTTCTTGTGTTCTTTCAATTGATTCGTGTGACGCGAGTTTATGGCAAACACAACCTCTGAGAACGTAGCGGTTCTTGTTTGCCACGTACGTTGCGTTCGTTCTTTGTTTCTGAGACAGTTTTACTAAATGATTCCATAGCCGCTTCTCTTAAAAAAGCAGCGCAGCTTCTGCATACCGATATGGTGCGCACTACATGTACAAAACTTCACGATCCGGCTCTGCTTACGTTGTTTTTTTTTGTTTTTTTTTTCGAAGTGACTACTAAGCAAACTAACCATCACAACGTTACCCTCCTTGGCAATAGACATAGTCAATTGAAATCCGGTGTGCTTATGAAAAGTTGCATTCGCTTCAGCATAAGTTCAGGCGTTACAAAGAGCCAACTACGACACAAGCTTACGTTTGAGCAGCTGCAGAGTCAGATTAGCGCCTTCTGTGTTCTGATTTGTCGGCGTGCCGGCCATCATGCAATGTTCCCCAAGAAAATCAAAAGGAAAGAAACAACTGCGGAAATTCACATAGAGGGCGCGAATTGCATACAGAGGTGCTCTAAAAGCCCGTTTAGTGGAGACTCCGACGGAGTGACTCGAATCCGAGTCGTGGAGTCTCCACTTAACACACCCATTGACGTCGGTGTGCCTGACTGCCATTCGCGATCGACATAGGCTGAAAAGTCCCATAAGAAAACAAAATCATATCGGACGCAGTCATCATTGGTGACGCTCAAAAATCAAATGCCGGAAGGACAAACGCTCAATCGCTTTTTCAACGTGCGCTGGAGCACGTCCCGAAAACAAAACACAGCGTCCCAGCGAAATATAAATACATGTTCGATGGTTTCCGGTGTCTTACATAAAATACAGTCAGTTGACCATGGCACATTTACGCCTCTTTCTTTAAGTCACACCTTGAAAGGGACTGGGCCACGCAAAGCATGCGATGCTGGCAGTTTTCTTTATTTCCTGACACATTTCCATCAATAAAGTA
>JAZHYW010018766.1:0-15406 GCA_037355805.1 Ixodes ricinus | reverse complement strand
GTGCCATGAACAGGCTTGCAGTAATGAGTCGCGCGTTTGAAGGGGATGCCGAAAGCCCGAGCCTGTCAGTAGCTTCTGCCATTTTTTCTGTGTCATTTTGTGATGTCGCTAGGATTAAAGACTACACATTTGGAGTTCCAACAGTTAAGCCATGGTTTTCCTAATTTTTTTTATTTCAGAATATCATAATTTTAACATGTAAACATGGTCACATTTCGCTAATATTTAAAAAAAAGCGCTGTTATTGGATGTTCTTATAGACTTTAAGGGCAGAAGGGCTCAAATGATTCTTTTTTATTTACAGGTCCGCGAGCTATTAGATGTATTTAAGTTCGTATATGAAATTGATGACACTATGTTAAATACAGACAATACTTTAGCTTTGTCTTTCCCAGGATGAAACTCAAGAAATATTTGCGTGTTTGTTTTCCTGTCATTATATCGGTGTCTGAATTCTTCGAAATGAAACCACAGGAGTTCCCGTGAAAAAACATGTTTCTTTTCGACCCGAGTAATAGTCGCATGACGAATGCAGCTAGCGGCTGAGACAGTACGCGAAAGCAAAGGGAGAACATGACGTTACCTGATTGGAGAAAGGTACGCGAAAGTGTGAGAATACGACGTTACCTGAGTCAAGAGATAATTGAGAGCGATCAACTTTTCTACGATTCGACATCCACTCGTCTAATATCGTGAAAACAGGTCAGACTTATGCGTAGTGTTACAAGGTATTCAGTTATTTACTACAATTTCTTTTTTCGAGCATTTATTTAGTGACCGTCACTTGTAAGGAAGAGAACGAGTAATGGTAATTTTAGTTGCTTTCTGGTGAAGCAATGAATAACCGTATACAGGGTGTCCTAAGCAGACCTTCTGCTGTAAAAGAAGGTGAAACTCGGCGCCTGCATGCAAAGTCGCAAACTTTCTCCCAATTGCACTTTGTCTACCGTGTGAAATTTCATGTCTAGTTCCTCTTCCAGTAAAAATAAGAGCTTTAACACTCTCCAAAGCCATACAGGCAGCCAGTAGACGACGTTAACGACGCGATGAGTTTTGTGGCGCCATTTCCCCTGATAAGCCCAGCGAGCAGCATGACGTACTCGTTGACTGCTCGCTGCGACTGTTAGAAGATGCGCCATTAGCGGTAAAGTAGCGTCGTTCAATCAGTCTTCTGCGTATGCGCGCAAAACTTGATTTTGGCAAGCTTTTTGTTCTAACTTTTACACGCCTTGGAAATTCTCCGTAAAATAGACCTGCTCAGGTAAACATTCGATTCGAGCTTTCTATGTCCAGGTGCCTGTTCGCTCAAGCCCACTTTGCCAACGTAAGGTCCGCTTGCAGACGCTCCTATATTTACATCTGGGGGGGATTGCCATAGGTACAAGCACACAACTACAGTCCCCCCAGCCTGGGCGTGAAATCGGTAAGGACGGGAGAAAATGGGAGATATAATAAAATGGTATGCGGGTTAAGGTATGTCAATTACAGCCACGGTGATTCCTTACCGCGCGTTAAAAGCAAGGCATTTTGTAACTACTGACAACAGTTGGAAGTACAGCCGTATCAGTGTTCAAGCCTTAAAAGCTACAAGAAAGTAACGCGTTATAATTAAGTTGAGGTGCCTATCCTTTTTGGAATCGGCAATCCAGTAACATACTGCAACATTTTGAGTGAGCAACGAATAACAGTGTTTGCCGTAATAAATGGTGATTTCCGGTCAGTTGGTTCATTACCACGCTCAATGCGCGATAACCACACAGGGATAACAAGAAAGAGATGAAACAGCCAATCTGCCGTCTGTTTATCTCCCCAGGTTTCGGTGCTTTGGAACGTAATAACGGTATTTATTTGCCTTATTTGCAACGTACGTGTCTGGTACTGTCTGACCTGCTCCGCAGCCGGCGTTATGCAACAAGCATCGGCTCTGCGTCATCGACGACAGGTCGGAGTTAACACAGGAGACGTCATGGCAAATTGGGAGAAAGACGCGCTAACGCAATGATCGAAAGATGTTTGCGGGAAGCCCGGCTGTGCGTATTTAGTCTGGTCACACCAAATGAGGAGACCACGAGCCTAAACAAAAACACACTCACACAAAGAAAAACAAGTTCGGAGGAGACATATAAGTAGACACAGATAGAATAAACAGCCCTTTACACTGATCCTCAAAAGCAAAGTAGAAGCATTTCTGTGTTTACAGGGACCCAGTAATCGACATCCTGCATGGACTGGCAGAGAGAGCCGTGATCAAGGCTCAAGCACGCCATCGAAATTAAGAGAGCTATGACCGGCTTGCGAATACTGGTCAGCAGGTCCGGGCCGCCTGGATGACAAAAGAAAGTGGCGTTCTTGGACAGCAACGAAATGGCTTAGCTACCTCTTCCCTGGCGCAGGTCAACATTGCCTAGATGATGGAGGCCTCGAACCTCCCCCGCTCCTCCATGGAACGTCATCGTACCAGATGGCGCTACTCAGCAATCAAACGAGCCTGGTCGAGTCTTTCGACGCGTTGATTGACACGAGGCCTACAAACGCTCTACGCAATACTCGAGTCCAATCTATGTCAAGGACGCTTTTATTGTGATGACATCAAATCCTACTACACAGGCTGATTACTCTAAGGAGGCAAATTGACTGCCTCATCTCTAACAAATAGGTTGTCTTTTAAGAAGGAAGAAAGTTTCGGAAGCTGCAGACTAAGAATTCTGTGGTTAAACAGAATGTCATGTGTTTGTATGCCTTGCACGAATAAATATTTTGTATAAAAGCGTACATTTTATCCTAGCAAATATAGGCGTATGGATTTGGTATTTGGTAATAAAACGGCAATCTTCACCTGCTACGTGCACTGAACAACGATTTCAACGTACGTAAAAAGTGTGTAGGATGTGTGTATATTAATTTTAATGATTAATTATTTTTTTTATTTATTCTGAAAAAATACCTGTATCAATTCGTAAAACAAGAAAGTCTTTAGTTTATGTTTTTTCTTTTTTTAATGCTTATTTAATTGTTTTATGGCGCGAAGCCGGCGGCGTTCGTACACGCGAAAGAAATTCTAAGACCCCGGTGGCGTCTGTAAACTGCCAGGTAACCGCGCGAGACGTGAAAAGTCCTGCGCTGAAAAGGCCCCAGATTGTGCCATTGGCTGGGGATGCGCGTTCTGGCAACGCCACCAGAAGGCCCTTTCTGGCGCCTGCCCGCATGCTGTGAAATGAGCGTGCTGTGTGCCGCTCTCCGTGTCAGGAAGGCGAGGGGCGCGGAGTCTGCGTCGTTTCTGCTACTTCCCGCATATGCCGAGGAACATGGCAGCGCCTGAAGCCTTCTATATCATCAGCGGCCGCAACCCCGGCAGAAGCGTGGAAACGTGTCGTCCGCGCCAGTACGCCATAGACGAACTATGAATGAAGAATGACATCCTTGCTTTCGTATCTACGTTCCAGGCAGCAGTGCTGACAGGTTCGGAATTCTTTTCTTCAAAAAAACCATTATATATTAAAATTTTAGGCATCACTATGCCTACATCGTTTTATCATACTTTTATATCGCATTTGACATGGAAGTATTGCCAGAGATTTTGAACCAGGAGGTATCCACTCAATCAGAAGCGATGCATCATCGGCAAGGGGAAATCGCCTTCCCGACTCACCAATGCTATACAAAGCAGCGATTCAAGTGGCAAGTGTTCTACTGTTATCTGCGTTGTTGTGGGTTCAAAAACGTAATACTAAAACTTTCAACAAAAACAACACCCATTTAGTACCGAACGACATTGGTGGTGGCGGAAGGAATAAAGATAAAATTTGCTTAACTGTCGCGCCGAGAGGCTCTATGGCGACGCTGATCGACATCAAGCAGGGCAACGGCGATTCGGTTTTCTCATTCAACCAGCTTCTGTCAAATGACTGCGCATGGCCTTGCCATAACCTTTTTTCTCGACAATAGCTCACAAATATAATGTCGCGCGGTGACGGCGTCTAACTTGGCAATATACGCGTACAAAAATCGAGGTGTACTTAACAAATTTAATTGCAACTTTGGAGGCATTTATTTTTTTCTTTGAATGCATACCTTTGCTATTGTTTGCGAGCAAAATGGCGTATCTGAATGATAGATTTATGATCGAAGCAATGAAAGAAGCCGTAATTTCGTACGCTAAGTGTAACATTTGTTATGCTGTTTGATTTTATAACGCGGAACGTTTGACAGTGTGGTTATAAAGGATCGTTTTGTTTGCCACATGAGAGAACGTTAATTCCGACTGGCAACCGTTGTGGGGTTTTTCCTGAAAAGAGTGTCGCCAGCGAATGGCAGGGCAAACACTTTTAAGACGGGAAGGAAAGGTGTAGAGGGGCATTATTGAGCTGTCCTCGGGGGAACAACTTAAAATGCTGAACCATTTTCATATGATTATTTCGTACCATCAGCTTAAGTCGTCGTGATTAAAATTTTTATCCCAATTCATCGTTATCCTTTATTCGCTTCATTAATCGATTAGTAATTGGAAATGTTCACGATACCGTGCATAATATCTTTAAAAGTATCGGGCATTTTTTGCTCTTGCCGAATATGTCATAAACAGCAATCTAAAGTTGAGATGCAGAATCAACCTGCATTTCCAGATGATAACAGTCAGCGAAGTCACCCGCCTCTCGCAAATTACGACTAGCCGCAGAGACAAAGCGGTTCATTGATTATCTCTGGCAATTGACTCCGTGGGTGCGACGTCATGGGTCCAAACAAACCGTTGCCATGGGTCGTTGTTATGGACAGATACACGTGAGCTGGCATTACGCTACGAAAACCTGACCGATCAAAATCCAGCAGGATTTTAGCTTCTAAAAATGACACAGTCTATAAGAAGCTCGGATGTCATATGTGTTTCGACAGAAGCAGTGCGGTGCAATCGCTTGTTTTAAATATTTACGACCCGCAACTTTCCGGTCCTCAAGATACCTGCCGCAGACGACGAATGCAGCAGCACGCACGTCTGCCACCCCCGCGAGGCCAAGCTCGGAGCCGGCGTTCTGACGCCGGGTGAATAAAGACGATATTTTGATACGTATGCGTTTGCGACGAAGCATAATGAGTCTCAAGACACCTATAAGAATTCATAGTGGGGTGCGATGCAAAATACGGCTAATCGAAAAAGTCCGGGCAAAAGCACTTCAGTGCGATCGGTAGAGATCCCGAATGCTCTTTCGGACTCGCGCTACAGGAAGGTGCTTCGTACCTGGCTGTAAACATCGCGTGGGAAGGATTCTTGCAGTTTCTTCACGCAGATTTCGAAAACCCCATAACGCGAAAGAACTGATAAAAAACATAAGGTGAGTTTATTACAGATTGTACTCTCATCGCGGGTTCGATGGGATTTTCACCGAAGAGCAAATCCACAAATTTAATGTATACAAAGAGAAAAAAGAATGGCGAAATTTCGATAGACATGCAATTTTTTAATAATCTGACAACCTCAATAATAATAATAACAAACGACTTACCTCGACGGCGCACGATTTGTCGGCTGCGCTGGCCTTCACCACGCCGGTAATGCACTTCAGGTCGTCGTCGTAACTGATCTGCATGACGTGGTTTGATTTTACGGAAATTTCGCCCTCTAAACCAAGCTGAATTAAAAAAAACGCACATTGCGGAGGTTTCTACGGTTATGGCGATGCATCTTGCTTGTGCTGCCCGTTTATCGACGCAATTCAACGAAGACGCCCACTGCACAGAGGCCAGCAGATCTATCGTGTCGTCTGCTACCAAAGCAAAGCGGAGTGTAAGTCTTCAGAAATGGCTTTCATCGTTGCGATACGACACTGAGACGACAAATGCATCTTCGCTAATTAGATTCAAGAAGTTAGGTTGGTTAAAAAAAATTATTTACTCACTTGTAAGCAAAAATCTAGCCTCGTGTGGAGTTCCATGCATTAGTCCATAGCAACGTCCCGCAATGGTTTGTTTGGACCCAGACGCCACGTGTATTGACGTCATCACTTACGGGGTCAATACCGAACTAGTTTGATTCTTCACAATAGTCTCTGATGCGCTAAACGGGCACTCGCATGGTGTTGAAGTGGCTGGGACACGTATATATTACATTCTCCACTTGTTTAGAGTCGCAAATATCGCCCCTAATGTATACTTTGGATAAGCATTTCACCCAAAGTTTGCTCTCACACAGGTGAACTCATCCACGTGTGCGTGGTGAAAGCGTTGAATTTTTACTTTCTTTTCGTTTGTCAAAATTTAACCGATTAACCTGCTAAAACTTAATCGCGATGTAAAGCGTTAATGGATTAATTGGTAGGTTAACCGATCAAGTGCCCAGCCCTACCTGGTATGTATTTCCGCATGCGAGGGGAAGTTGGCGACGCAATATGCGCTGCTACGCGGAGGAACCCCTCAGGCCGGTTCTTTATTTTGTAATTTGATACTCTTTTAAAAAGTTCCAGCCCATTCTCGTCTCTCATCGTGTGTTTCGGTTTGTAGCATTCCTGAACTAACAAGGTGGTATGAAACAGTGCTAACGGGCCGCTTCGGGAAAGCCGTCCTTCTCTCTCTACGCAAAATGCTGGTGTCCTTCGCTTTTAGTCTGTAGGCACAAGTTCGCCTCATTAAACTTTTATTTTTAGTTCTTCATTTGTCAACTGTATTTACTTTCGTGACATTGTGATGGAGGTGCGGGTAACGTTTACCCATACTCAACGATCACATGAAGACGACGACGAACACTTTCAGTGAAGCCAGCGACCGCAAGTGAACCAAGACGAGAAGAATGATCAACGATTACCAACAACCAGGACGAGCCATGTCAAACGATGGCAAGCTGTGAAGAACGGCGACGAACCACGACGACGAACCAACAAGGACGAAGCAGGACGACGACCTACGACGATGACATACGACCAAGACCTACGACGAAGACTCCACGACGATGCTCGACGATATAATGACCCACAACGACGAGCGACAATGATGACTGCAACAACGACGGCCAACCATACGGCGAACAACGACGGCAACGAAAGAGAACGAACCACGACCAGAAACAAAACGTTGCGGCGAACGACAACAAGCAAGAACTTTCACGGTTCGATGGCATCCACAAAAAAGGCCCAATGGAACAGCAACCGTGATACGCTGTTGAATGTCAAGCACATTTGTTATCAGTGCTCACTGTTTATTTTATTTTTTTCATTTTGCGCATTTTTAGGTAAGCAGCTGGCCGCGGCTTCTAGAGGGGATGTACGTCGCACGCGAGCTAGAGTAAGTTGGCAGCGCACATGGCAGCCGTGCGGAGGAAGGGGTTTTGAACCTCACTTAAACTGTAACTCGGACCGGTTCGCTGTTTTTTTTACTTATGTGCTTTATGAAAAGCTCCACTCATTCTCGGCTATCATCGTGTGTTTTTGGCTTGTCTCATTCCTGACTAACCGAATGAATACAGCAGCGGCAAAGGGTTGCATCGGATCATAAGCCTTCTGTCTCCAACGCCAAGATGCCATTGTACCTCTCTCGTGTTTGCAGGCACAAGTTTGCTCATTAAAAGTTTATTTGAAGTTCTACGTTTGTCCACCATTTTTCATTTGTAGCAGTATAATCTATTCGTTTTGTTTTTCTTCCACTTCAGGTATTTTTTTTAACAATCTCTGTCTGTGTGCGTGTTTTTTCGTGCTTTTTTCTTTTTTGAAAAGGGGGTCACCTTTTACAAATATGCCATATATTTTATTCGGATTCCGTGAAGTGTGATATTCCGAGCTCTTTTATCTCATATGTTATGTTAGCGCTTTATACTTCAACATATTCTATTTCCAATATAACGTTTTCTCGTCAGGTATCAGGCGTGACCATTAACAAGCTGCTCTTCCATGCTGTATCATATATCTTTACGAAAGAATTGTAAAGTAGCTTAGCAACTTATTCAGGAACAAAGTACCCATGTAACCCAGGTCATCCGTCAGCATTCCCAATCTCCTACAAATAGGTATGCTCAAGGAAAACATCTTTTCTGCAACAAATTAATTTTCAAGCTCTGGGTATTGCTCCTGAAATACCATTTTTTTCCCACCGGGAGAGTAAGATGCCACCTTCGAGCTCCTCTTTACAACGGGTTCACTCTTTGAAACATTATGCGCCTCATCTGGAAATCGATTGCGGGAGATCTCCAAGATCTACCGAAGCGCCCACCAGCTCACCAAACATGAAGCTGGCCGTCTCCCACAGCAAATGGCAGTTAATAGTTGACACCGGCCATTGGCATACACACCGCAGGGATTAGTAATTGATATTTTAACGAGTAGATAATAGTGATTAAGAGATTCCTCCATGGAGAATATAAATGCAGTCATATATTGTTAAATATGAAAATCTGGGTTTCCCCAAAATGTGTCCATAATATAATCGAGACAAAAAATGCGTGATTTAACACTTTCGTTTCGAAGATTGTGTCTATATTGCGAGTTATCCCTATTGACAAGGTCCATATCAGCGAGACCACCGGATACACACGAGGTACGTTTTCTCCAGCTGGAAAGGTGGAGTTTGGCGGCGCACGCTAGACGACTAGTGGCCGCTGACTGAACAAATCCACCCGGTCCGGGCATCGATCACGGGATCCCTGTCCGGGATAGCGAGCGCTGTACCAACTAAGCTAAGCGGAAGCCAGCCGTCAGTACGCTCTAAGTTACATGCCGGTTACTCGGCCCCTTATAACCAGAAGTTCGAAGCTCAACTTTCACCTGGCTACGAACGGCTCTGTTTACAGGCTGCTTACAACAGGGA
Organism: Ixodes ricinus; assembly: GCA_037355805.1. NCBI lineage: Eukaryota > Metazoa > Arthropoda > Arachnida > Ixodida > Ixodidae > Ixodes > Ixodes ricinus. The sequence continues at coordinate 6,622 of JAZHYW010018766.1, read as the reverse complement.
GAAAGTCGACCGCTTCCGCATACTACACGTGGCCCAAACTTCCTCCGCTCCCGATTGTAAGCGGCTGTATGAGCCGGTTACAACCGGAAAATGTTGACCGCTTCCTCGCGTACTTCTTGCCGCCTAAACTTCTAATTTTTTATAAAACAAAAAGATTTTATAAATAAATAAAACTTCACGTTTTTATTTTTATCTCGGGCAATATACTCAGCTTCAAGGTCATCCACCTGTTGTGCAAATTTAAATTCTCTAGGAGGCACTGGACCAACACCAGTATCTGTGCAAACTCACTAGGGAACGTCAAATATTCTTAGTAGACGCCTAAGTACAGCACTATTGCAATTTCTATTGTGCACGTCTCTCGAAGAATTAAGAATTCGGCGAGGATTGCTGCGTAGAATCAGCATTCCTTTGTCGTTCCGAACCAAATGCATGGCCCTGGTGAACATGGCTGTCCTTGCAAGTCACCCCTGAAAATAGCGAGCGTATATGACCAATGTTTGAGGTCATGTGCACAGTGCTGGGCCGGTTACCGAAAATAAGTAACGAAATAGTGTCACTCGTTAGCTTCGAAAATCTAACGCGTTACAAAGCTCCATTACCATTTTGCGTATGTAACGAAATACCGGTGTCGTTACTTGTCATGACTAACGAACGTAACTTTTACATTAGTTTGCCATTACTTTGTGTTTCACTGTTAGGTATATGACAGCTACACACGGACTGCTCTACAAGCTAACACACCTCATAGCCACGCCGGTTTCGAATCAGAGTCCGGTTTAGGCTACACAAGCAACAAAAGAGGGCACCGATCGCTTATTATAACCAAATATCATAACCAAATATGATTATGCGTAATTATAAACGAAGTATAGCGCCTGCCATACGTTGGTTATAATTACATGCATACTCGTAGTATCTTTACGTGTATATATGACTAAAAAGGTGGCGAGCGTTTATAGCCTTTACCTTAAGTTTCTCTTCCACGGTCAAAAACCTTTTTCTTTTATTCACGCCGGCAGCAGCAGAAGTAAGAGCGAAGCAGACGAGATCTATCACTATCACTGCTGCGAATCTGTTTCTGCTAGAAGAATGGTACAGTAGCCTTCACACAGCCAGGAACTGCGAGAAAAGAAAGTGCGGGCGCAGCGTCCAGCAATGGATAATTCGGTCTTTGAATGCTAGGAAGTTGGGGTGCATGCTTACTTGTGGAAGACTACGGTGCTTATGTCTGACGAACTGCGATACTGTCACGAATGACAAGTGATGAGGCGGCGAATGACTGCAGGTAAACTGAAGGTTTAATGGGGCGAACTTGTGCCCAAAAATAAAAGGGAAAAAGAGAAAGATAACGACAGAGCGTCGCGGGCGTCTGAAGGCGGCGAAGCAGCAGGATCGAACGCTGAGGCGAATACTGAGTCCGGCTGGTTACGCGGAGCCCTTTTGTGCACGCGTGCGTTCTGGAACATTAGGCCTGGTGCGACGACTGAACCGGATCTCGGTAGTGCCTTCGTTGGTTCTTCGTGGGCTTGTCGTCGGACTTGTAACGCGGGCCCTCGGAGGGGTACGCGGCAGGGGCATGCGGTACCCTGCACCTCCATCAGAATGTCGCGAATGACAAGTGATGAGGCGGCGAATGACTGAGTAAACTGAACGTTTAATGGGGCGAACTTAGTGCCCAAAATAAAAGGGAAAAAGAGAAAGATAACAACAGAGCGTCGCGGGCGTCGAAGGCGGCGAAGCAGCAGGATCGAACGCTGAGGCGAAAAACTGGAGTCGGGCTGGTTACGCGAGCCCTTTTGTGCACGCGTGCGCTTCTGGAACATTCGGCCCGGAAAACTCGGCGCGCAGAACATTCTAACCCAGAACGAGCAACACGGTTCTCGAAATTACCAGAAATCTAAATTGGAAGAATAAATAAGAGACGCGGCGGTCCCAGGGATCGAGCCATGCGGCTTGCGGAAGGCACGCGCGATAACCGTTAAAGGCCACGAGCGCGCTGCCCACTTAGTTAGCTGCGCTCGCGGCAATACACAGAAGGTTCGGTCCGTGGCGGTGACGCAGTCTGTCTCAATCTTTGAAGCGCTATGGGAGAAAGGATGCCCAGAGGATTTGTGAGAGGCGACCTTCTGGACGGGAAGTCGTTCTCCAGCGAGAGACTGCACCTTTGTACCACGGCGGCAGGGATTCTAAAAGATGGTGACGTCTTCTGGTGACGGTTGCCGTTCAATGCCGCGATAACCTCGCCACTAGTTTTGTTCAAATCGTGGGAACGTAAACGCCTCCAGACTCTAAGGCTCATTCACACTGCCTCATTCTTCTCTACGTTAAGTTCCGTTACGTATAAGTCACCGAAACATTTGTGTTTCGATTGTCGCGTGCTAGCGTTTGTGACGAGTAACAAAACATGCACGGCTCATCGCAGTGCACGGCTCGTCGCAATCTGCTTGATCTTCGGAGTACCGGAGATTGTGGCAGCACCGATGCTGGGCGGAATGCTGTCTGCATTGCTGTTGGACACCATCGGCCCCTGCCGACCACCCTGGAGCGACGTCTCCATCGTGCACGTTGGGCATCCAAGGAGCTGCCTCTTCCAGATGTTGTCGCACCGGCACCGACGGCAGCAGCGGCTCCAGGACCTCAGCTCTGTTGAGGCCGAACTTCTGCATCGCTGACTCGATGCTGCAGGTGGTCTTCATGGCGCTCCCACACTCTACCATCTGGCAGCCGCACCTGCTGACGATGCACTAGTAGCCCGCCGACCACTGGTAGGCACCCAACGGGGACCTGGCTGAAAGTTCCTTGTCCAAGCAGGATCGCCTGGTTGCGGCACTGGTTCCTCCTGGCTGACCGGTCACTCAGCACCTTCTGCTGCAGCTGACGAAACTGGACCTTGCCCCGAAGATCTGGCTGCAACAGGTCTCAGTGCAGTTTTCAGACGCCGACCCATATGGCTTTCGCCGGGCGAGCGTCCTGTAAGGCTGTGAGGAGTGGTACGGTAGGCAAACAGCACTCTAGCAATCCTGCATTCAAAGCTCGGTTGCGTCTCCTTTAGCTTCTTCACCGGTCTCGACCACTCGGCGGCCCTGTTGTATGCTGGGTGATATGGAGGAACTAGAGCACTGCACGGGCCGGAATTCCTGGGCCCGGCCCGACCCGGCCCGGTAGAGACACGGCCCGTGCCCGGCCCGAGCCCGACAAAATTTTTGATTTCTAGGCCCGGCCCGACCCGGCCCGGTGGAGACACGGCCCGGGCTCGGCCCGGGCCCGATAAAATTATATCGGGCACGGGCGTCTATTTTTGATTGGACGGTTGGTAACACGGCAGGACATAGGTCGATTCTATTGGTCAATTCGAACCCGGAAAGATTCTAGAAGAAAAGAAGAGAATCACACTCTCGCTAATGAATCTTCAAAAGGCTGCATGAACAAAAAAATTATCTAGAGTACGTTAGGTTATCTTTGGTGGCATAGTAAGGCCCCCGCAGAAAGTAAAAAGTCGAGGTCACGTTTTTTCTACCTTTTTTAGTTTGAAAAGCAAAGAAAACGACAATCATTTCGTGCCCTCCGACCGCAGTGCCCTCGTTTTCTTGCACGCTCTCTCCCACTATGGTGGTTGGGTCCATATGTTTTCTTTTATCCGCTTGGAGGCTTTCTAACTGCAAGACTCCTTTTTGTTATTATTTTTAACGACACTGTAGCGACTTTTCATTTCGCTTTTCTTGTTTTCAATGAACCTAAAATATTAATGAGCAAACTTTTTGCTATCAACAATTTAGAATTTACGACAAAAGACTGACTGCCGAGGCACGGCCCGGCCGGCCCGGCCGGCGCGGCCCGAGAACTTTTTGATCAAGCCCGAGCCCGGCCCGGGCCCGAGAAAATACGTGCTACCCGGCCCGAGCCCGGCCCGCGGGCCGGGCCGGGCTCGGGCTTTCGGGCTGGCCCGGGCCCGTGCAGTGCTCTAGAGAACTAGAATCCGCCGCACACCCATACAGAGCAAAAACGTCTTGTAAATAAAGCCCGTGAACGCCGGACCGTTGTCGCTCACAACTGCATCTGGCAGTCCATAGGTTGCAAAAATTGACCACAAGCACGAAGCTGTAACCTCTGGTGAAGGGAACTGCACACTGACTACCTCCACCCACTCGGAGTAAGCATCTTCCAGTACCAAAAACTACACCCCTGAAATGGACCCCCAAAATTCATGTGGAGCCGAGACCAAAGCTGCTCAGGAAATGGCTACGGTGTTTGCTGCACGTCCCTAAGAGCGATCGCAATGTACCTCGAAGATTGCACACGTGCCGAGCCTGGTCACTATGTCCTCATCGATGCCTGGCCACCATACATGACTTCTGCCCACCAGCTCCATCTCACCCACCCCCGGGTGGCTCTTGTGCAGCGGATCCAAAAAATGCCGTCCGCAGCGATGCTGGAATAACCACACGACTTCACTGCAGCACACAGCCCTCCATAACCGAGAAGCCTTCCGAATGGTTCGCAAAGGGTCGCCATTCAGCTCCACATGGTGGGTGACCACCAGACCACAAGGCGTCGCGCAGTGGAGCCAGCAGCTATCTCGGCCAGTTGCCGCCTCCACGACTGCTGCGGACCGGACACTTGGATAGGCTTTCTACGGCATGAAGACATCCTGAACTCTGGCCTCCTCCATCGATGTGAATGGAAGTGGCAGCCGACTCAATGCATCAGCATTGCGTAAGCTGGCTCCTGGCCTGTAGGACAACTTGTAGTTGTGGCCGCTTAGCGTCAACGCCCATCGCAGCACTCGAGGGGAACTTCTAGAGGAATGCGACAGTCCTGCCCAATCAGTCCCAACAACGGCTTATGGTCCGTAAACCCTTCCACTTGCCGACTTCACACAAACTGGTGAAATTTCAGCATCCAAAAATCACAGCCACGCCTCCTTGTCCAAATGACTATAATTCTTCTCGGCTGCTGTTAACCGACGTGACGCAAATGCTACAGGTCGCTCTGCTCCAGACTTCACTCGGTGCGCCAGTACTGCTCCAATGCCATATGGCGACGCATCGCAGCTCATCAACAAAGGCAACTTGGAATCACAATAAGTCAACACTTCAGCTGATGTCAGCAACTTCCGACTTGTTTCAAACGCTGCCCTTTGCTCTGCTCCCCAGTGCCACAACACTTTTCTAGCAATAGATCAAAGATGCAACACTGATGACGAACTCGGTAGAAACCGTCGGTAAAAATTTAGCAGCCCAACAACTCTGCAGGCTTCCGAACATCAGTCGGCGGGGGTGCCCGAAGAATGGCCTCGACTTTCTTGGGTGCAGGTGCAACCCGTCCTTTTATAGACGTAGCCCAAATACTCTCACACTTGACGCCCTGAAAATGCACTCTCTGAAGCTTTGAGCTTCAATCCCGCATCACACAGTCAACGCAGCACCTCCTCAAGCTACGGCGATGGTCTTCCTCTGTACTGCCCGTAACCCAAAATATCGTCAGAAATAAGCGACGACCACGATGGCATTCCTGTAGAATGTTCTCCATTTCGGCGTTGAAAAATCGCGGGTGCCGACGCCACCCGAATTCCGAAGACGGTTGTACCGAAAAGCGCTCACGCTGGGTGTTGATGGTCACGCTGCGTTTTCGAAACCTCGTCCAGCTCCACCCGTTGGTATGCATCTCGGAGATCCACCTTGAGAGAACGTCTTGCCACCCCGCCAGCTTCGACCAGATCTCGCCCACCAGTGGCACTGGATACGTCTCGATGTTGGTCGCCCGGTTCACAGTGATCTGGAAATCTCCACATAGTCGGATTTTCCCATCTTTCTTCAACACCGGAACCGCAGGTGCCGCCTCCATTCGGATGTTCGTACCTGGACTCAGGATACCCTTCTTCGCTCCAACCCGCTGAATTTCTTGAGTCACCAGATTCTGCAGTGCGAACGGGACTGCTATCTCGGCCGAAAGAACCTCAGTCCATGCTTCCTCCGGCACTCTTTATCTTGGCCTCGACGCTCTAGCAGTGTACCCAGCCCTTCCGAAAACAACTCTGGAAACTTGCCCACCACGTCGTCTGCACCGTCGACCCGATGAACGTCCTGGAAGCTGTCTAGGGGGCATTCCGAAGTCACTCGCCGAATTCCTTCCCAAAAAGGGCCCGGGACCCGCCCCTGACAACAAACGAAGGTGCAGCCGGGCCTGCCTTCCACCAAACTCGGTTCAGATTGCACTGTTCCCCTTCCGACCACTGCCGATCGGGCGTCCGAAGTGGCACTCTCAACTTGACGTCGGACTGCTGCTCGAGCTCCGTCCCCGGAAAACGCCTTGCGAACTCCGCTTCCGTCCATCACCGAGTAGACGGCCCCGTGTCCACTTCCATGCGCACCGACTGACCTTGGACAGTCACTGTAGCATATATGGGCGGCACTCGCGGTTCGAGGACATTCACGTCTTGTGTTTGTGCCACAGCAGCAGCTGCCGCTCCGACTTCCAGCGACCACAAGCTTCCGACGTCGTTCATATCGGCTTCGTCATCGGACACATCCACCGCCATCACGGCTCGATGGGCGTTAGGCCTCGCAGGTCCGCCCTTCGACTGTCCGCTTTGATGCGACGGGACTTCGGACTCCTGCTT
>JAZHYW010018765.1:0-34019 GCA_037355805.1 Ixodes ricinus | reverse complement strand
TACGTTCACTAATATATTTGAGATTTGAAACTTTTTTTTTTTTACAGCATGCGCGAGATGGATTGAGCGCACTTTAAACTGACTGTATAAATCGGTTTCTGAACTTATCGCGCTGGAATTTACATTAGAGGTGCTCGATATTGGTGCATTCATTAATTGAGATAATGAATGGATGAAACCTCCGGAGTCAAAAAAAGGGAATTAAAACTGGTTTTGTCTATGGAAAATGTATCGTTAAGCTTTTACAGCGAAGCTGTTTATGGCTAGTTTTCCGTGGACTTTTTGTGTGCGTGACCAAAATCTCTACGATTACACACCCGCAGCGCCACGCGCGCACGCCTATCCGTATGAAAGATCAGAAGTAAATAACTAAAATAAAGCGGTGACCAACGCGCGTGCAAGAGCCTTTTGTTTTAGGCTTCTGCTTAAGAACAGTTACTGCTGCAGACGCCAGCACGTGCGGCGCGTGGAAAACCATTCCCTGCATTCTCCTTCGATGATTGGATAATTTAGCAATAGGTATATTCAGTAAATTAGTTATCAACAAGCACTATTTTCAAGATGAGTAGACTCTCAGGTAGATAATAAAGGTTTCTCTAAGATTTGCCGCTGTGAGACCCGCGTCGGCCATGCCTACGCTCGCACCGCCACCTCTTTGTCGTCGTTCCAAGCCGCTTGCGTGCCTAGTTTCCTTTCCTTCCGCTCTCCAGGGGTGGCGGTCCCGTCGCGCGTGTCAAGTTTTCCGGCTCCTCGGTGCAGGTCTGTGTCGTGTGCTAAATACCTACGCCGGTCATCCACCTTCACAAAGTGGAATGGTTCAGGATTTGTTTAACTCGAAGTCATGAGAAAATTGTTGTAGGCTATTCGGGCGTTTACTACGATTGGATACTTTGTGAAATGGAAATAAAATGTAATTGACTTACCTATTCTTCACTTCATTTGGCCCAAATAAGCGCCAAAATAACACATAATATTTGTTGAGTGTACAGTCAGCACGAAATGAAACCCGAACGCCGGAACGCGTGGCCGTTGATACAGGCTGCTCCACCTGGAGGGCGCCTGAGAACTAATGAAAATGCGCCGGGGTGCGAGGCTGCGGGTCCTACTAAGATGAGCTCGACCCTCGCGCGGCGCGTCTGGGAGTTCCGCGTTTCGCCGGTGGCGCGCTGTAAGCGCCGTCACATCCGATACAAAAAGCACTGTCACTCGCTTTGTGTATTGGATTCCCAGCGATATCTCTTCAGCGCTGTCATTCATTATCGCTTTGTGTATCGCAAGGGCGAAATGAAACTTGAAACATTTCGTGCACGGAAGACCCGTAGTGCTTGATGACGTGTCACCGGAACCACGCTGCGGCGAACAACGTGCCACGCACGGTTTCTGAGAAATAGTGAAACGTCATAAGCGCGAAATAAAATTCATTTGTTAGCACGACCATACTCTTTATGAAAAATAAATAAATGCTGCAACAGACTGACGCGGATGCCTCGGTTTTTGTGAGCAATGCGCATGCTTTCGTCCGAGGTTATCAGTCAACTCTTAAAAAGCGAGGAATTGCTTGCTGACGCTCTCTTTGGTCAGCACCGATATGCCGGGCGTATCAATTCCAGAGCCGAATTAACTCATCACCCTGTCTGAGCAGGGCCTATCTCAAAGAGCTATAGCCATGTTAGCGGCACGCCCGGTGTCGACCGGGCGACAGTGCGGCGACAGAAAAGCACCCCGAGTGACGACGCTTACAGCGCGCCACCGGCGAAACGCGGAAGTCCCAAACACCCCACGCGTGGATTGAGGACATCTTAGTAGGACCCGCACCCTCGCAGCCAGGTGCGTTTTCATTAGTTCTCAGGAGCCCTCCAGGTGGAGCAGCCTGTATCGACGGCCACGCGTTCCGGCGTTCGGGTTTCATTCCGTGCTGACTGTACATGCAAAGTAAAGGGAAACATAGTTTTTGATTATTTTTTTATTTAGTCGAGTAAGTCAATCTTTCCGCAATTTTAGTGAAAGCTTTCACCTACTTTAGGCACCTCTGTTGTAAATCCCAGCGCGAAAAGTTCAGAAACCAAACCGATTTTTACGATCACTTTAAAGTGCGTTCAATCCATTTCGCCCATGTTGTACGAGGGGTGATCACAATGTTTTGCCACTCGGCTATAACCAGAAGTCTAACAGTGATGTCTTTATAACCGTTGGTTAGAATATCTCTCTAGCCAAACATGTTGGTAATATCAAGACTTCCTGTTCCGCTTTTGGTCTGCAGCAGTCCGTTAAACATGGTGTCCTCCCCCGATTTTAAGCTTCAGTACCGGAGCATGATAAAGTTTTTGTGCAAAAAGGGAGTTCCGCCAAGGAAATACACAGTAGAATGATGAATGTGTATGGCGATGAATGCCCTTCATGTGTTACAGTAACTCGTTGGTTCAACGAGTTTAAACGTAAACCTGTGGACGTGCAAGACGCCGCAAGGTCAGGGTGGCCCAGCACTTCGAGCGATTTGGATCATTCAGCCCGAGCTGACAGCCTCATCATTAAGAATTGCCGAATTAAGGTGTCCGATGTTGTTACAGAATCGAACATTTCGTATGGCAGTGCTTTTACAATCATCCATGACGTTTTGGGAATGTGGAAGGTCTCGGCACGATGGGTGCCACAGACCTTGGAGCGAAAGCTCGCGATTCAGATCACAAGGAACGTGCAGGGTTGAATCCACACTCTGCATGGTTTCGATCTGGGTGAGCATCGTATCGGTATGCGGTCGTGTATCACTACTGCGTGGGGCATGTTAGAGACCCCAAGCTAGCAGTTGTACTCCACTGGCTAAAGTTTTTTTCGTCTATATACAGCCAAACTTGTGCGGTTAATTTAATTTAATCGATTATTTTCTAGTAATTTTGTAATCATTTAAACACATTTATTATGATGGAAGCGCAAGAGTTGTCTGGTTACTTTTGAAAGTACGGAAATTACTTGTAAGCGCTAATATTGTTTCTCTCCTTTTTAATTGAGCACTTTGTACAAGTGTACAGTCGAGGAATCTTCGAAACAAGTCTCCGACGGGAGATTGGTTTACCTAAATGGGTGGATAAAGGACATAAATAGTATATTGTTCAGTGATTCAAGTCTAACAATGAACAGAACCAATTTTACGTTTTGAAAATCGGCAATAATCGGAAAAGTAACGGCCAATTACTTTTCTTCATAAGTAATCATTGAATACTTTTTAAGCGAGAATACTTTAATGGTTATCGATTACTTTTGTCGAGTAACATGTACAAGACTGTATACAGCTGAGATATATCAGACGCCCATTACGGCTGACTAACTTCCGGCTTTCTAGACATGCATACAGCAGAATTATTACTAGTAAATTGAAGCAATTTTTTTATTTTCCGCGTGGTTTTGCAACGTTCAGGTTCAGAGCTTACAGAGATATAGGTCTCTATAACGGGCAGGAATGCCACTCGCAGTATACCCCACAAAATCGATACGGCGTTCCGTCGAGTTATTGGCCAAAATAATCCTCCGAGAATTTTGGCCAATCCTTGATACTTTTGGCCAATACCAATACTTTTGGCCAATGCTGTGAACTTAATAAACACGTTTGGTCGGGCTCTTCTCAACTTAGCGGAGCGCGGCGAAGTAGACGACGAACATCGTTCTACGCCGGCGCGCGTTGGGTTCGCCGACGTTGAAGTATAAACAGCCCAGGTCAATTCGTAACGCCGATCGCGTTCGGAACCTGAAGATACGTCGATGCGAGGGGTCTTTGGCGGCTTTGGTGACGAGGCGTACACGTCCTTGGCACGGCGGCCTTGAACCTAACCCTCAGCCAATCAGCCAGCCGCTTCGCTACAACCCTTTAGCCATCGAATTTTGCAGATTGTGTATCAGAGAAGAAATGTTATGGTTCTTTTTTTAAATTTTAATTCGCTTATATCTTCTAAAATAATTCGAGTTTTCGGAAAATGCATTTTCTTCTCCATGTTCCTACGTTCAAACCAGTCCAAAGAAGCGTGGCTATAGTATGTTCACGCTTATCGCATCGTGATTCGCCTTTCAATTATCTTATCAGCACATGCCAAAACCTCATTGACTGGAGAGTGATAATAGCATATCCGGAACGCACCATGTTCTGCGTTTCTTACTCTAATACTGTTTATAGGCGAAAAAAAAAACTGTGCAAGCGGTAATACTTACATAAAACGGAACCTTCGATTCGACGCAGTCAAGCAGCGTCCTGATTTCGAGATCGTTCTTTTCTGCGCAGAAAGAAAGGCCACCACCGCGGTGCAGTGGTGTCACAATTTGGAGTGCCGCGACACGAACAATCAAACAATTGGCACGCTCGGTTACAGCGGACGTATCGAAACAGTCCTGTCAGATAGTCAGATATGCCCTTTCGTCAGGATGGCGAACTTCCCTTGGAAACGTTTAGCACCCAGAACCATATAAGTATTCCACACGTGGGAATGCAACATTTTGTTTTCGCGTCGTACTATTTTAGAATCGTGCTATAATGTTGAAATAAACGTAATATAGATATTGTCTAGAATAAACTCAAAATATGAATGGAAAATAGCCTTGTTGCCAGAAGATGTACGTATGCCTATATCACTTCGTTTAACTCTAAATCCGGTCGCCGCAGACGCTACGACCTGATTAGAGTCGATCATGCAGCGCCAAAATCATGCCGTTCGTCGTCTTCATGCGGTTGCTATACCATTGGCTGTATCTGACACGGCCAAAACAAAGCAAAGAATCACTGTGAATCCCCTTTCCGCGATTGATTTAGCCGGGGGTATAGCAAACGCGCAAAGGCGACGAGCGTCGTGACAATAAACTTTTGGTACTGCTTGATTGGCTGACGATACAGTGAGGATACATAAAACGCGACATTGTCATAAAAAGCTTTAAAAAAACTTACCGCAGTGTTCCCAATTCCAACCAAATGCCACGAAGATCACAACGGCGTGGAGGACACAGGCCAGTAAGAACTTCATGGTAATGCACACCTCACCTCCACTTTGAAAACCGGTGGAAAATCTTTTTTTTATGGCGGGGCCTTTCCTCTTTATATATGCATCACCGGTGCTAGACGACGGATGAAAACACGGCGAGAGCAATCCGATATGCAATACGTTGCAGCTGCAGCCCGCAGTGGTTTCCATTCACACCCCATCGAGCATACCAATGGGCGCTCGCTGTATATTGAGACGCGTTTACGCCGGGGGTGAACGGGTTTGAAAATCCCTCGACCTGCGTGTATAGTTGATATACAGTACAATCTCTAACATCTGCGCTGCCTCATAGCTGCTTGGCATTGAGTGCTGTATATGCTTAAATGAAAAAAGAACAGAAAGAAGCCCCCAAAAAACTGATGAGCTGACACGTGTGACAGAATGCGTGTTTTTCATGTCCCCCTCTGGTGCCTCTGCGATGAAATCAAACTACAGAAGACGCTTTGCCCAACTTGTTTGCTACACAGCTCTGTGTTTACCCAGCTCGAGGCACGTGGACTGGATCATTTACGTCATCTTTCTCGATTGAGCGGGGGGCGGATACTGGACACGAGACCTGCGTCCAAGTCTGGAATCGTGTTTGATTGGTGCTTGATTGATTGAACTCAAACCTCTGCAGAACCCTGCGTCAGAAACAAACGAAGTAGCTTGTCTATGTTGCCTACGCAGCGGAAATGAACAGCTAGGGGCGCGACTGTTCAATCTCGTGTTCATATCCCTCCAAACACACATAAAATGAACACAGCGATTATTTAGCAGAGATCTAGAGTGCGATGTGATTATAACCCTATCGCAATTCTAGGTGGGCGACAAAGTACGCGAGAAATTCTCGCCCCTCTCAGACTAAAACAAACAAGCACGAAACAGTTGCGAACACGCTACATGAACAGCTGGATATTATCTGGAAATGTCTGGGAGCCCGCTTCCCTGCCGAACAGGTGCTGCAGTCACTGCAATCCACGTTGCACGTTCAGCGGATGACGGGTCTGAAAAGACGGTTTGGCTGAAAAACCCAACTTGTTTGGGGAACATGAGCAGGACGTTTAGCGTGCTTGATGTCGCTTTACAAATTGCTTTCTCAAGAATTATCTTCTTTTTTTGCTCATTGGTATTCCCTGGACGCGATCCGTAGATCCCAATGATTGGTCCGTTAAGTTATCTTCGGAAAAACAGCCGCGCAGGAATGTCTCTGCAGTTAGGTTAAAATGAAGGTCATGATACATCTCGAATGCAGAAGACACCGCGAGCATTTAATTATTAATCAAAGAGTTCGTAGCAGCTGCAAAGAGTACCTATTCTATTTACTCGGACTACTGATACTGAACAAATAGAAAAGTGCGCGTCGTGACTGATTCACAATCCGCTCTTTACCCCTAGAGAATCGAATTTTCTTGAACAGGCAAACAGGCAAACAGGCGAAGAATGGCTTATTCTAGCCATTCTTCGCTCGGGGTTCAAAAAGCCGCTCGTATTGTGAACTCTTTCCTCACAATACACCGGCGTGATGAACGACACTTTGTTAATCCACGAAGAAGTTGAATGACACGGCATTCCAAGAAAACTAAGAACATTTTTTATATATTTTTTATTTTAGTGATGATCTGTGAGGAGCAACGATCGCCTCAGTGTGAACAGCTGTCTATCAGGCCATGCAGCAGTTCAAGTTGAGCAACCTGCAAAAAGAAAACAAAATCATAAAAAAAAACTCGAATAACATTGCACAAAAGACCGGTCACGTGTAGATCGTCGAAAGTAAAAAAATGTACAGAAACAACTTCTGTGCTTATGACTTTTCTTTTCTACGTTTTTGCATAAGCAAGACGCGTTAGAAAACAAGTCAACCAAAGCGTATACGCTCCGAAAAGAGCCTGTGAGTACATTTTCCCGCAGAGCACAGAGAGCGCTCCAAAGAATTTTAGTATACATGAACGTTTACACGCAAGCCTGCATTTTGCCCACACTAGGGCCGTGCGCATTCGCAGAAACCAGATCTGCCTGAGGTGAGTCGTCTGCGCGTGCGCAATGCCGACAGCAGCGCCGCCGCATTGTCGTGAAGTCACAGTATTGAGTTAGTATCTGATATCTTTGACGTCACTCCACGGTGGTAAAGAGTTTCCATTGTCTTGCGCCCAAATTGTGTTTTTTTTGTCTTTTTTTTTCAATTAACGCGTGTTTGTCACGCGTTGATTATACACGAAGCCCAGCGGAACGCTGGCACAACACTTGTATCCTATTCGTGTTTTTGCTCAATCTTACTGCGATGATGTCGAAAATTCGATTGCGCAGGTTTCGAATATTCTATACTCATATTTTTACCTCAAGAAGCAAAAGTTAAAGTCCGGCTCGTCGCGAAATTCTACTAATTTTCCCGTTCGTGTGTTAAATTAATATATATGTGGGTTCCTCTTAGATTTGCTTTTTGTTATTCTTATCGAAACTTACACGTTTCAAGCACCAAGAGTATCGTGACTTTCTTCCTCAACTAAATATCTCAAGAACTACTTCCCGCAGCGCATAAAAAATGAACAATTTTTTCTTATTTTAATGTGACAACGAAAATAGGTTCGCGGGCAGCTTTCGGTGAAATTTTCGTCGTGACACGCCCTCCCGTATCTTCGAGTGTACATAGCCGCAGAAAGTACTCCACGGGTATAGCTAATATCTGCCTCTGTTACTCGAGGCTTGGGCGTAGCAAATAGCTACGAGAGCGATCTTTGTGCTTTGAATGGGCCTGCCGAGCACAATCACTCCTTCAGTGAAATAGTACCTCTCAGGGACAGCATGCTAGTACTTGTAGGTTCGACTACGCTCGCATCCATAAACTATTGAGACAGTGCTTCGATTCTGCGAATCTGCTTTGCCCATAGTTTTCACGCGACCACACGCTCGTTTATCAACACCGAGTTGGTGTATAGTTCTCAGCTGGACTGGGACATCATTACCTCCTAGAATAATTGAAGCCTGTGCACTAGAGTTTTGATGTCATCACGGTGAGATCGAGCAAAGACGCAGATTGGACGCGATGTACTGCAGAAAAGAACAATAAAATTATTATTATTATTAATATTATTATTATTATTATTATTATTATTATTATTATTATTATTATTATTATTATTATTATTATTATTATTATTATTATTATTACTGCATCACCGTTCGACTGGGCTTCGTCACCAATCAACGCTTCGAAGTACGCTCGTCATGAGTCTCTGGTTGGATCGATGACTGGGCGTCATCCAACTGTGAGGACGCTCCATGGAGCAAGAAAACGTCGTTTACAAGCCTTGGTTTTTCTTTGAGGGTGTTGGTCGGGTGACTGGAAAATACGCTGCGACGCTCTTGTTTTCTTTTCTTTTTTCAATGCAGAATTAAATTAGCGGAATATACGGTAACTATAAAAGGCAGGCTTACTGGAACATATTTCTTCAAGGCCCCCTCCTGTGGAAACAACAAGAGTAAACAAAGGATGTTTCATATTATTATCAATCATCAAATACAAAAGAAAAATACGTTCAAGCATTGAAATAGTGTAAACAAGTATATGCGCTGGAAATAAAAAAAAACTTTCAGCTTTTCCTCTCTGGTGAAGAAGGAAGACCAGCGGAGCTGTACAATGGAAAGTAATGGCCAGCCGCAAGTCGGCAAGCCGGAGGGAAGGCTGCCGCCATCTATGAGCGACGGCGGCAACCAGATACGTGGCTTGCTGCCGTCGCTCATAGATGGCGGTAGGTGTCTAGAGTTCGGTGTCTTCATTTCTTTGCGGGGGACACGATCCTGGGGAAACTATCCCTTGACAGTTCCGCTGTAATAAAGATTTTAAGAGCCTACTACCCTGCGTTAAATAAGAAGAACCGATCGCGTCACGTAATTCAAGATTGTATAGCCAATGTAGAAGCGCATGCAGCAAAAATGGAAACCGCACGTCGATGCCTCTGCGCAGTGTCGGGGCGTCGTTATCTTCGTCGGTTTATATTTTGAATATTACGCCCTGTCTGGTCCTCGTCAAGGGCAGTAATGCAATATACTCAAATAAATATTTTGCTGCTCATGTGCGGAGGTATTATGTTAATAGTAAAGTCGATTTAGAACGCTATATGTACCAGTTCGTGAATCAGCTTTCTCGAAGTTCGATGGATACCTTTTCGGAGTTCCTGATCCAATTGAAAAACGAACCTTTAGGCTAATTATCTTCTTTTTTTCATTATGTTCCTAAGAACTGTTTTAAAGGAGAAGACGGAACGCCCAAGCGTACCAGCGGGCTGGCAGCCTATTTCACTCTAAACAATATCGAGTGTGTGTAATAGAGTTTGAAGTTCTGCTAGTCGGTGCACATTGGTAACGGGAAAAAAGAGCGTAAAAAAACAAAAACGTTCAGCCTTTTTACTCTGGTGATGAAGGAAGACCAGCGGAGCTGTACAATAGAAAGTAAAGGCCGGCTGCAAGTCGACAAGCTAGAGCGGAGAGGCTACCGCCATCTATGAGCTACGGTGGCAACCAGATGCGTGGCTTGCTGCCGTCGCACATAGATGTCGGTAGGTGTCCAGAGTTCGGTGTCTTAATTTCTTTGCGAGGGACACGATCCTGGGGAAACTAGCCCTTAAAAGCTCCGCTGTAAAAGACGCAGGGAAAGTAGACGAAAGTCAGAAACACAGTGGTAACTCACGACTTTGTTTTCTTTTCTTCTTCAAGACCCCTGCCCGCTTCGATCTGGATGAGCATCGTACCGGCGTGCGGTCGTGTATCATACTGCGTGATGCACGTTAAAAACCCCAGGCTGGCAGTCGTACGCTGCACTGGCTAAATTGCTCATCTGCAGTGGGTAACAATGTCGCCATGTTCTGGCAGACTAAATTCTGCTGTATGAAAACTCACGACTGATTTGTTCTCTTTAGTATTTTTTTACCACTTCATTGCTTTTATTTCTCGAAGGGCAACAAGAAAAAAAAAGTCGTGAGTTAGTGCCGTGTTTGTTTTTCGCCTACTTGTCCCTGTGTCTTTTTACAGCGGAGCTGTTTAGGGCTTGTTTCCCAGTATCGTGTCTGTGTTCGAACAAATCTCGACACAAAACTCTGAACAGCTACCACCATCTATTAGCGACGACGGCAACCAGACAATCGGCTAGCCGGTTGTCTGGTAAAATAAAAAAACTCAATAATAATTTTTTTTTTTTTTTGCTTGATGTGCTAGAAAGGTGCCGCCGTCGCTGATATATGGCGGCAACCTTTTTAGCCTTTCCACTCTGGCTTGCCGACTGGCGGCCGGCCATTTCTTCATTCCCACCATAGTACTGATTCGCTGGTCTTCCTTTTTCACCAGAGTGAAAAGCTGGAAGATTTTTCGCTGTTCTCTCCCGTTACCAATATGGGGAGGTCTACTTTCTCCATAGCAGTTGCACTCTAAAAGTCTGTGACGTCTACTTTCACGCATAACACTCGGAGAGCTAATTAGCGGAACCTACGGAGGCAGCTTCAGCGAATGACGATGCGGAAACATATGTTTAGACCAAAGACGCAGTCTGAGTTGTGACATTTGGCAATGCAGAACGTCACGCTTGCATTGCTTAATATCACAACTCAGACTGCGTTTTTTGGTCTAAACATACGTTTCGCATCGTCAATCGCTGAGCTTCTTCCGTAAGTTGCAGTGATTGGCTGTCCGAGTGCTGTGCGTGAAAGTAGACGCTACAGACATTTTGGAGTGTGGGATCGCCGTCAGTGAGTTCAGCGAGTGACGTGGCTGACAATGGGTCTAGACGTAAAGAAGCGTCTGCTGCGCTGCACAAACACCACCTACAATCATCAGTTAACACCACCTACAATCATCGAAGCCTGTGAGCGCTCTAATTTTGACGTCATCACAGTGAGATCGAGCGTAGATGCAGATTGGCCACGAGTGCTTCGTCAGTGCTCGGCTTGGCCTTGTGACCTATCAACGCGTCGAACGATGCTCGACGTCGTGCTCGGGGTCCAATTGCCGAGCTGGAGCCATCCGACTCTGATGACGTTCCATGGAAAAAGACTAGGGCGTTCGGAGGCCTCTATTATTCTAGATGGTGTTGGCTCAGTGCCAGAGGGCAGAATATTTATTTTAGGTATCGTGTCTCATGCTCTAGTCGCTGACAGATGACGACAGGCACGGCTAGCTTTTAGCTTGCGCATACTGCGTGATGATTCGTTCCTTGGCACCCTTATCGCGGCTAATTTTCCCAATCTCATTGGTTGCGGAGCTATAATGAGATGCTGGAGACACGCCACGACCTGCGTTTCCTAAGATGCCAGTCAGTACGCAAATATAATTTTTCTCCTAGGGATTAGAGTAGTCGTATAGCTCCTCGATGTTTAGTATAAAAAATCGCAACGCATCGGGCACCACTGGACACAGACGGAAAACCAAGCCTTTCCAGACGCATGGAAGTCGTCATGCCGATGCGTGCTCGGTGAATGGACGACGGCGAACTACGTGACGTTGGCTCACCAACTGGTCACGTACGCGCCTCGGCGCGGTACGGAAGAATGGGATATACTTTCCTACAACGAATCTCTCCAAGGCTTTCATTTGCTTTCCCGCCTCTCTCACTGCTATAATACACCATAGAGGTTCTCCGGAAAGGGGGTCAAACATGCTTACCGTGTCTTCGCGGGCGCACAGCTTCCGAACGGCGCAGAGCCGTTCAGTGCATCCGAGGTCCTTGACCATTTTGTCGAGCGTGTCGTTTAACTGCGTTGTGAAAACGGTTGCTTTAGGGATAGATCGATGGATTCATTGTAGGGTGTTGGCATAAAGGTTTTTCACTTATTCTGTGGTGTATGGCAAGAAAATAAATAGATATATGATAATAAGGTCAACACCATTATAAAGAAGAACTTTCATCATATGGGAATTATGTTACACCAAAAGATATGGCGGCGGCCGAAATGTTCATCTTTGGGCAGACAGAGAATTGAAGTGCCACAGGCACAAAATCACTGGTTTGGAACAAGCACGAAGCGCATATGAGCCTCCTGCGCAGATAGTGTAAGACGATTGCGAAATCTAACTAGTACATTTCTATGTATGAGCCGTTTGTTTTTTAAAAACGTCTGCTTTGCTACTGAGCGTGTGTCTCATTTTCGCGCTCAGTACTTTGGCCTCAATACTGCGCGATGCAAGACTGTTTTGTTTGAACCGCGCGCCAACTTGAGAAACGCTGGACGTGACCTTATATTTTCACGCTTCTGGTTAGTGATTCGTTCTCCCGGGTGATTATCAGTTAATGCCACGATTTCATTCACTGCGGAGATACACGATAATGCTCGAGTCTCCTGCGTTTCTTGTTGCTTCAGTGACAGTAGCAACGTTTTCCTATGTCGGAGTTTATCCCACTGTACAAAAATGCAGAACAAAGCCTGTGTTTGGATAAGCGCTCCACTGCCGTCGTTTGCCAAAAACTTGACAGTGTTGGAGGCTGACTCCTGTGTAAATATGCAGCGAAACAACAGATGATTCTCCGCCCGGCGGCAAAGTTTGCCTTGCGCGTGATGTGAATAGACAAAACGCGGCAGAGCAAATTTTGTCGTTTCTTCGCAGCATTTTCGCTCCATAAAGTCCAGCCTTTACCGGAAACAAAAACTGGTGGTTGCTGTCGCCTTTTCGGGCCGAGAGCGTGAGTAGTATTATTTACTACTTTCAAAGAAGTTCGTATCCTAAGCAACGACCACGCGACTTTTTTTAGTTTTGCTCCAGTTTCTGTGCATTATGAGAAATCCCTTCAAGATATAATCAGAAAACGACTACTTAGGAGAGGCATCATATTTTCTCATGGAGCATGCATGCTAGTCCTCGCTGATTTCAAAGCGGATGCAACAGAGCGTTTAGTGGTAGTCTTCAGGTGTACAGATGTATGAAATATACATACTTATACACCCTTACGTCAAAACGAGCGACAATGTTATCATAAAGCAATGTAAAAAACAAAAAAAAACAAGCAAATCGGATAAAGCCACGGCGCATTAAAAAGCGAGTTGCAGTACGCAAATAATTATTGGTATAAGGCTGAAAAAATTGTCGGACACTTCTTTGAAGGCTCCTGCTATTGTACAAATCGGCACTATAAAACAATTTGGTTATAAATACGACGATAACTACGCAAGGCGTATTTAGTACGTACATATCGCTAGCATCTGGAACCTTCGCTATAACGCAGGCTATTAGTTTCTTCATTTCAGCGTCGCTCTTTTCTGCAAAAGAAGAACAAAGGGAATCATGTTTAAAGCAAAATTGGTTTCTGCGGCGATTTAAGTAGCGGACAGCTAAAGCAACTTTGACGTTAGGTGTTCGGGCGACGTTAGATTGTCGCTGGATTAAGATGCCCATCCAGATCGAAGCAGGCAGGGGCAATTATCAAACCCTGGAATCATATTTGACTCCTGCAACGTCAGCATTCACCCCAAATGTGTTCTAAGCGACAATACGCTGACACCTTTGATCACAGAAAACAGAATTTCCCTATTATACGTTGAATACAATTTCATGCTAAATTTACACCCCTTTGGTTAGCAAGCTGAGGAGGTGTACCCACAATTTGAGGCACAGTGTCATTTTATTCAACGCCTCACCTCACATGTACGCACTCTATTTATTAACATAGGCTCCTTGAGTGGCGGTATCTAAAACTCGTCTCGTGTTATTGCTGTTCATAATCGCCTTTAAAACTCTTATCCGAAGGGCTTACATAAGTGAGTCATTGTAAACTTAGTTAAATCAAACTCGATATTAAGGATAATTGACTCTGAGTGCAAAAGCTTTTTAAGGTGTGGAAAATATATTTGAAGGCTAAATGAACAACTGTTGAAAAATTATATGCCTGAGTATATCTAAATTGTCTGACCTAAAAGTAAGCAAGATTAATCTTGAAAGAAGTATCTGAAACACCGATAAACCTCGGCGTTCGTGCCTTCTATTATAAATCACTTCCATGCGTGCGATGGGTGGGACGAAGAGTTAACGTTTTCTAGACTAGTTTTAAGCAAGTCATTAAAAAGGCAACCAGCGCACCTGATGTAGCAAACTAATTAATGAAATAAAAGAAAGTAGGGTTCGCGCCAAGCTTCTGGGAGGGGTGACTTCGTTGATTTCTGAAATTAAATGACGCGTTAAGACACGGACTGCACAATTATTGGAAAAATGATGTAGCTCACAAACGTAACGTCCGTGATGCTACACACGTCAGTAACGTTACATCATTCCCTGACGTCATATCTGTCCGTCAGGCAACATCCGTGACGTTATACTTGATTATGTTCGAATCATCCAACCCCACAGGCAAAAAAGAAAAATAGATTCTCCGTTAAAACACCAGACAGTGGCAAGAGCAGGTTCAAACAAAATAAAGCAAGGTGAACGAATATGACTGAAAGAAATAAAAGGCGTTGACATTAGTATTTTTTAAACTTACTACAATGATGCTCGTTGCGCGCAGAAACCACGAGAGCCATCACTGACAGCACCAAACACGCTAGCGCGAACTTCATGACGATACTTTTTCGGACCTAAAGTGCCGCTCGCTGTCGAAAATGTCCTTGCTGCGTAGCAGCGCAGCCCTTTTTTATATGCAGCGTGATTGCGCTCAGTTTAGTAAAAAAAGACGCGCGGATACCATGCTGTTCGAAGTGGTTGTGCCAATGTCAATGCAAACACTTAAACTGCCACGGCTTAAAGGTGTTGAAATTGCACATACCAGGTTGTGCCCACATCAAGATGAAGGCAAAGAGTCAAGGCAGCGTGAAATATATTCGATACGCATCGCCGTTTTTTTCGTTTTTTTTTTTCTTTTGGAGCGGTGACAGATTTTAGCAACCAACAACACCTATAACAGTCTGCACGTGTTGCGCATCAGGAATACCCTCTCTCCCGGTAAGAAGGCAAGTACGTATACGGGGTGTTCAGAAATAAGTGTTTACAGATTTTGGCGTAAATACTAGAGCCATGAGAGCTACACCAACGCGTTTTGTGCTGGCGAGTTAAACAGCAATGGGGACATAATATAGGGGTCAAATTGACACAGTAAGTCGGACAATTGATTAATATTTCTTCAATAATGTTTTTATTTCTGAAAATAAACGTATGGTTTCAATTAGAAGTCTGATGGGCGTCATCAAAAACCCACTAAATCAGTCAATTTTAGAAACACTGGAAGCACGTAAGAAGCATGGGAAGGCCCAAAAGTCACCATTCGTGCAGCAGGAGCAAGGGTACGGATGCGAAAACGCTGCTGATAGTCTTTTCATCGACATTTTCATCAACATAGATATACGTATGTTTCAATGAAAATAACAATGCCATTTGTTTAGACAAAGAAGTTCTTATAGAAGAACAAAACTGTCATGAACGAGGAGGGGCGCAAAGTTTTGGGCAACGTATGCCTAAACGACTGACAGATGCGCTGAGATGGTAGAACTGTCCTCCGGCGACCCTTTTTTCTAAGCATGGGCAACAAAGATCGCAAGGCAGCAATGTTCCTATGACGCACGCAAGGAGTGTCCGCCACTTCTACCCCCCGAAACACACACACACACAAGCACAACTCAAATGAGGACATATCAAGTCACTGTTGAGACTTACAATCGCGGGCAGGTGTAAATGAAGGTCATGACTGTTTTTTGATTGCATAAATGAAAAATAAAATTGAAGCTTTTATTTTTCTTCGGCTTATTTGTTGATTCAGTTGCTACAGGATATTCTTCAAGGTTGAAAGAAGTCTGAACCGCCAACTGTCCCGCAATATGCACGTGAGAGAGTTAATCGATGCATTTTACGGGAACGTTCGGCGAACAACGAGGCTGAAATTATGTTTAGACCTTAAAGAGGTGCGGGCACAACGATATTCAGTTGAAATGTTTCTCAATTTACACGAACTTGCGGGTGTACATAGTGGGCCCCATGTATCCTCGCACGCAACGCCATTCACCAAGAAGCCTCTTTGTTGTGGTGTTATTTCAAGCGTTTTCTTTCGATCTCTCGTTCGCAAAACTTGATGACGCAGTCTAGAGGTCGCATGTCTCCCAGTGACAATATTTGAATTCGGCTCGTAGATTGGACCCGAGCATTGCGTGAGCAGCTGATTTGGGCTCGCGATAATCAATAGCTCGACAAGCGTTCGAGTAGTGAGGGGTCGTGCCCAATCGCTTCAAGGACGGCAGTAGCCGAACCCTAACAATGTCTGGAACTCAGCGCGCGTTTTGTGCCTTCGAAACCCCGACGCGTGGCTATGATAAACATTGGCGGCCTACAATCGGCTCCAGATCTACTTTTCCGCCGCGGCTCTCCCGGGCTGAAATAAATATAGCATTTTGTATAATATCAGATAAGATGTGCCAGAACAAGCGGCAACGTGGCCGCTGGTTCTGGCAACAAATTAAGAAAAAACGGCGGTTCTTTATTTTTTTTTCGATGATTATTGTTAAAGGACAAACACTAACGAGTTTGTCACAGGTCAGAAACGTCATGGATTCATTCTAAGTGGTACTTACGCAAAGTACAAAAAGGGTTGCACCGCTCCTTTAAAACCGTCTGCACTGTGACCACAGCGCAGACAGTTTTATGGTCTAAACATATTCCGAACCTCGCTATTCGCCGAGCTCCCTCCATAGTTTGCAGCGATTGGCTCTCTCATTTGATTTGAGAGAAAGTAGACACTGTTGAGTTTTTCAGTGATTAGAGTAACTAGAACCACTAAAGAGATAAAAACGTGCACGACTTAGTAAATTCAGCAAAACGCATTTTTCTTGAAACTTTTTGATTTTCTTGGACAGAGCTAGTTTTCGACAGAGCTAGTTTTAGACGCTCCTCTGCTGTACTGTACTGGAACGACGCTTCATGTGCCACTTGAGTGATCGGAAGACAGATTACCATTTGATGAGAAGTATACAGTATTTCTTATTTCAGTAGTGACCTTGAGGTGGGGTGAGAGGAGCCGCGTATCAAGTCGTGCTGTGCAGAAGGCCGAGTTCAATGGCCTGCGAGAAAGAAATAAAGTTTAAGATACAGAAATAGCACAAAAATAGCTCTACGCGGAAGATACCAGACTGGGGAAAACCGTTCACCTGCCAGATTATGTAAAGCCAAGGCGGAGAGCAGCAGCAGCTGTTACGCTGCTAATTTGTTGTGATCGTCGCGTGAATGTCACGGACAAAGAAGAAATTTATTCACAGTGCATGCGAATGAGAGAGGGAAATTGTGAAAGGTTTCGTTGGTAAAAAAAAACTTTTAAAATGAACACAATTCGTAATATACAATTAGTTTCGTAAGACGTATAAGTTTCTGTTACGGCTGATGACAAATAAAACTTTTCCTGTTGTAAATTAACTGTGATCGAAACACGTAGGTATGCCCACACAGCGTATACTTTCTGTTCCATGAGTCGCATCGATGGAACTTTGGGGTACAGACCGCGCCTTCAAAATGCGAAAATACAGTCCCTTTTTGTGCTATGCCGTGGCGTCTCTGTCAGGTTTCGAGCAGTGCTTGCCGAAGGAATCACATTGAGTGAAATATTAAAATGAATAACTCCTTGAAAACAATTTGAAGCAGTAACACAAACACCTCTTGCATATCAATATTCAAGACACCCTGCGTTGGTGTGTACTTGCGATTCTTTATGTAGGTGTTCCTTGTTTTAGTTTTTTACATGTAATTTCTGCACCTCCACCTCTCTAATTTTGTCTACGGAGAATCCGTGCATGCTTAAAAAGGAGTTGATATTAACACCATAAATACTCGATCACTGAAGGTATAATGAAACCAAAGACGAAGCGTGGCTTCTATGTATAGTTACAGTCCGTCTTAAGTACACTGAAATGCCGCGTAAACACTGAAATGTCGCCGTAAGTCTAGCTAAATATTGACATCGATAGCACTTTGTGACAAGGAACTTGTGTTGTTCTTAGGTGCTTTTGGCAGAACTGCATAGTCAATCACTGGGTAAAGGGGATGTTGTCCTTTTTTCCCTTTGATGTGCGGTATTTCTTAACAGAATCAGTTGAAAGTCAGCGCTGTGTCCCTGTACGTCTTCTCTGCTCCTTCGTCTTGTTTGCGCCGTTTTAGAGCGCAGCTCTTAGGCGCCCGTTTCCGGCTTGAGCGGCGTCGCCGTCGGAATCGGCGTAACCACGCGCGTTGCATTGTGGGAATAATGCAAACGGGCGTATCGGCGCATTGCATTATGGAAACATTTCCCTCTAAACTAAGGGGGAAAATTTCCGCTAAAATTCCCCGCTATATCTAGCGAGGAAATTTCCCCGCTAAATTTAGTGGTAACATTTCCCTACTAGATTCAGCGTGATATTTTTATCACTAAATTTACCGGGAAAACGTTACCGCTAAATTTAGCGGAAATTTTTCCGTTAAATTTAGCGAGAATTGGTCACTTTTTCAATAATAAAGGTCGACCAGTTCGAATACTCAACTTACTGCAAAATTACTGGAAGTACTTCGAATTTCAGTTACTTAGACGAACATTCAAATTCTTTCGATTGAGAGCTGCTCTTTGAAAGAACGCATTCTCGGTCAGGGAAGTTTTTTCACCGAGAACAGTTCAACACTTCACGTTGGATCAAAGTTGATCGGTATCGGCAAAATCCCAAAATGCTGTCATCTTCACAAACTATTGTAAGACTCACGCTGACGAGACAATATAGGCCTTCGCCTCCGCTTTGGGAACCATATATAGGAAAACCTTCTTATTGGTGTCGCACAGCTGATAGTTAATAAACTAGCAGTAACTGACAGCTTAAGAACCCCGAGGCGTAACTTAGTATGTTCTTGATTCATTCTTCAATATCTTTATTGGCTAATTACGCAATATCATTGTCTGTGGAGGGATAATATGAGGCGTTTGCAAGTACGGCCTCTGGGTGTCCTCATCGTGCTGCTGGTATGGGTACATCGTGTGATAATCAGGCATTGCTGAGGTCGGGGGTACTCCTCAGCACTGCTTGACTATCAGACGATGGATCCACACCAGCAGCAAAATGGCGGCGCCTGGAAGCCATACTTTTAAAAGTCTAATAAACCAGCTGTGACTCGTCATAGACAAACCGGACATTAAGTTGACAATTTTCAAAACTCTGTTGACCCACGGCGCTGATTTTTAGGCGTACATTCCTCGTTTCATCATTTGATGCGTCATACGTTGTCGTGATCACCTTGGGCTCAAATGTCAACTCCATTGATTGCAAGATTATCGTGCGAACTGAAACCTATGGTTTTCTTGCCAAACTTGCAATAGTGAAATATGGATATGTTAAACAATTTATGAGCACTCCCCAGAATGTACGATCCGTACACAAGCTTGCACCTTATGTAGGGCGCAATTTACGCCCTCCATGTGATTGCTGGCTGTTGAAAGAGTCCGCCTGCTCCAAGTCTCAATGCCGTGAATTCGCTCACGTCTATCGGAGCGCTCTACAAACTGAGTTTAGCAGGAGCTCGCCGTCGGTTGAGCAAACAAACGCTAACAGTTTTCCGCTAAACATCAACATCCCTTTGCTCTACGCTCTAAATAAAATGCCACTTAAATGCAAAAAAAAAGAAAAAAGAAAACGGCCTTTTTGCGTTTTGTTGTTTAAAAATCCTTCATACAAGTGGCCCGACGAAACCGTCGTTTCTTTCTCTCGGCTGTAAGCGAAAAAAAAAAAAAGAAGAAACGAAATCGACAAAAATACATCTTTTTGATATTAAACGGCTTTTCTCGACACACAAGGGGAAAATAAGCGAGTGTTTTTCTCATCTCCTACTCGCCCCCTTTTCTTCAACAACACAAACAACAGGCACACACACAAAAAAAACCAATTAAGCAAAAAACGATGACCGCAGCGAATTCGTGCCGTCTTTCAAATTTCAATTTCTCTGTCTGTGGCCACCCTCGGCCTTTCGAGAGACGGTCTGCTTTGACTTCGCGCGGTTGGGGCTCGCCAATAACTTGTTTGGGGGAGTCGTAATGCTCTCAACGTTTCACTGACGTTTCCCGCCTCGTTTGTTAGCAGGTTACAATGTCATTGTCTACATGAACACGACCGGAAACTGAGAGACTTCGGGATTGTGTACGTATCGTCTGAGTGGGAAAAAGCGCGCATTTCTTTCAGAAATCGAAAACTGCGTTGAACCTGTGGTTCTTGCCGACATGGCAGTTTTTAGCGCCGATCTCAGTGGAGTTTTGAAAGGTTCCTGTCAAGCAGGGACTGAAACCGTAACCGTAACCGAAACCGAAAAGCGAAAACCATTTAGGAACAAAATTTTTCATTAACCGTAGCTGGAACGAAACCGTTATTTGACATTTATCAAAACCGTAACCGTAACCATAACCATAACCATAAACGATTTCCCAGTAACCTATATTACCCGATATTAACCGAACAAAAAAATATTAGTTTTTCTCAAGATTGATTTTTAGGAGGGACCATGAAATGTCGTGGCCATTTCACAGAGTTACCGTCAGTCACGGGTGCATCCGGTAATACATTTACGTTCAATCTAAATTTATGGGTAAGAGTACTTAGTTGGAATCAATGGTTGAGCTTATAATAAAAAGTCTGTATTTCTAAATCTACCACACTCCTACAATCGCTACACGAATTAAGTGCGTGTCGCCTTCAGGGTATTAACTAATAATTTACAGTTCTGATATGTCCATCTGACTCGGTTCTTTTCAAAACCGCCAATGTTCCTGACCTGTAACTAGGGATGTCGCGAAATGTTTGAGGTTCGAGTTCCACCGGGTTCGACATTTTCGAACTTTTATTAAAAAGGTCGACAAAGTTCGAGTTTGTGCGCATGCACGACGGGCTGGCTCAGTTGGCTTTCGATTGGTTGGTGATGACGAAATGATCAGGTCAACCATTTTATACTTTCAGTAAGGGCAGCACTGTTTAGTTGTTTCGGTAATATAGCAAGAATGAATTATGTAATTAACTTTTAAGTTATTAGAATTATGTTCTGTTGGTTGTAGCTATTTATAAAATAAAACAACCTATTCTCTGCTGCCGCCCATTCCTCATTGGAATGGGCCGCAACAAGGACGCGCTCCGTTTTATGGGCGTCATTAGTTTATTTGTTGTTCTGCCAGCTGTAAAAAGAGTTTACACTGTAAATGCGTGAATGTCGTTGAAGCGGACAATGATCTTCTGATGGTAGTTAGAATTAGCACATACAAGTGCTCGTCTTGCACAAAGCGTGGTATCGACAGAGACGACGCCGTGGCAGCTCATGACAGCGGAGGTGCGACAGCTATGGTTCCAGCTCCCGATGGCAGCAACAAAGGCATTGCGGAAAATAGTGAGTTTGACCTTCAGGGTATGACACCGTCGCTTGTCAAGATTCTTTAGCAAATGGCAAGAAAACTAGACATTTTAATGGCCGAAACTAAGTGCCTGACGGCAGCGAACAACGCCGTTCGCTCTGAAGTCGTCGCTCGACGTCAGCAAGTCGCACTACAGGACGATTTGATGTCCGAAAATGGCGCCCTTGCGTCCAGATTGCTCAACAGAATGAAAACGTGGCCTTGAGTCCGCCCGTGCAACGTCTGCAAGAGGGGAGGCAACCGACTGAAAGCTACGCGCTACGCGTCAGCCGCCGCCAACTCTTCAACATTTAAGAAGACCGTCGCCGCTACCCGAGCATGGACTAACCGTTCAACCGCTTCGAGAGGGACCAGACCCACGTCAGTGAGAAAGCCATTTGGTTCCGAAAGTGCGCACTGTAGTGCGGGTCCCGTGAACTTCGCTGGTGGTGTCGATGTCCCAGGTACTAATCCGGTGTACCAAGCGTTGAACCTGGTGATGGCTTTACCATGGTAAAGCCGCGGCGTAGGACCAAGGCATCGGTGAGAACGGAAAAGTCCTTGAGCGTAGTGTCTGTGCTTCGACCACTCTATGACAGGGCTTCGTTTGTTTCCCGCTTGTCACCCGACACCTGTGTGAAGGACATTGAGGCACTCCTCGAGCCTTTTCTGTGAGGTAAGGAGATTATCTGCACAAAGCTAAAACCTAGATTTCCGAGTTATGCGTCTTTCCACCTTGGTATGTCACCGGATCTGTTTGACGTGCTAAACACGCCTGATGCTGGCCAGAAGGCTGCATTTTCCATGAGTATTTTTGGGAGGCTAAATGAAACTCTTACCATTATGTCAGCCGTCCCGCATCCCTAACATGATTAACATTTATTACCAGAACACGCGAGGACTCCGTACGAAGTCTGATGAATTCATTGTTAATGTTTTGCACAGTGCTCCTGATATTATATGTTTAACTGAGACATGGCTAAATGATAGCCTTGTCTTTACAGAATACTTTCCGCCAACCTAAAGTGTGCATCGCCGTGACAGAAACTACGTGAAAACCGGGTAAAAGTACGGAGGCGGAGCGCTAGTTGCGATTGCCGCACATTCTTCAATTACTCGTCTCCGGTCGTTTTTGACCAAGGGCAAGTTGGTACTGTATACTTTGATATGTCGAAAACATTCGATACGGTAAATTATGTTTTGCTATTGTCGAAACTGCGGTTGTATGGTTTAAGTCCTTTGTATCTTTCTTGGTTTGAATCATACCTCGCGTACAAACGCGCTTCTGATTTCGAATATTTTTTCTGATCATTTCATCTCAACGTAAGGCGTTCCACAGGGCTCAAACTTGGGTCCTCTCCTTTTTTTAATTTTTATAAATGATATTGTTTCCGCTGTCAAGAGTGCTAAGTTTCTACTGTTCGCAGACGACATCAAGCTTTATTTCTCGGTGCGTGGCTCAGACGATTGTTTATTACTAAAACAGGATATTGACCGTGTGTCAGTGTGGTGCTCATCTAATCTATTGTTCCTTAACACACAAAAAACAGAAGTTATTTCTCTGTCTAGAAAGCGTGACCCGATTGCTTTTCAATATACGCTACCGAATGCGACAATGATTCAGCGTGTGACCACCATGCGTGACCTTGGCGTTATCGTTGATAGCCGTCTTTCATTCGAAGGACACGTCACTTCAAGGTGGTTACTTCCCTACGTGTACTGGGGCTGATTTCACGTATGACGCGGGAGTTTTTGAGTTACAGATGTTTGGTTCATTTGTTTTGTTCCTTGGCCCGACCAAGACTTGAATTCAGTTCCGTAGAGTTTGGAACTCCTTTTCTGTGAATCACTGCAACAAAATTGAAAGAGTTCAGGAGCGTCCGGTTCGAATTGCATACGCTAGATACTTTAATCATCGTTGTTATTATAGTTACGAGAGCTAAGTAAAGGGCGTACCATTCGGGATTTGTCGTTTTTACATAAAGTCATCTGTGGTAGAATTGATAGTATTTCACTCTTATCATCTGTGAACTTTCATGTACCTTTTCGTACTCGTAGATTTATTTGGCAATTTTACCCAAATATACCATACGATGCTTAGGATCCAGCACCTTTATAACGAGATTTCTGTTCCTTATCTTGACATCTACGCAGATACGTTTTTAAAAATGGTGAAGCATATACAGTGTGAAATTTTGTTTGCGTTTCTAGATTGTGTTTTCTTCTGATTTTAGTGCTTTGTGTTAACTGTAGCGTCTTGGTATATGTGTGTATTGACCACGTAGGTGATGACGTCACAACATGGCGTCTGGGTCCAAACAAACCGTTGCTAGGGACGTTGCTATGGACTAATGCATGGAGACTCCACATGAGGCTAGAATTTTGCTTACAAGTAAGTAAATTATTTTTTGTAAGCAACCTAACTTCTTGATATCTAATTATGAAGATGTTCTTGTCGTTTCAGTGTCGTATTTCGTCAATGAAAGCCATTTCTGAAGTATTAGACTCCACTTTGCTTTGGTAGCAGATGACACGACAGATTTGCTGGCCTCTGTTGCAGCGGGCGTCTTCATTGAAATACGTTGGTAAACAAGCGACAAAAACAAGTGGATTGCCGTGGCCGTAAAGGCCTCCGCAATGTGCGTTTTTTTTTGTTGAAGAACCCAGCTTAGTACAGAGGGGTGAAAATGCCGTAAAATCAAACCACGTCATGCAGATCATTTACGACGACGACCTGAAGTGCATTACCGGCGTAGTGCAGGCCAGTGTGAGAAACAAATCGTTCACCGTCAAGGTAATTCGTTTATTATTATTTCCCGCCTTCATTTAAGGTATATCGAAGGGATCGAGACTATGAGGCTACCCGAATGCTCCGAGGCGGCGGCGCATTGATAGCAGTAAATGGAGATATTGTAACTCATAGGAGGCCCGACTTGGAGGTCTTTGACGAATCAGTATGGATTGAAATTCAGACTAATGACGCTAAGAACATGTTTATAGGTAATTTTTACATACCTCCGCAAACAGACCCCGGATCTTTCTCTGCTAATTTAGCTAAGCTCGAGGAAGCTTTAAGCAACATAAATGGAAATGTCGTTATGTTGGGTGACTTTAATATGCCATGTATTGAATGGCAAAGCAATCTCATTGACTCGTCGAATTCATTCTTAATTCGGAAGAGCCAAGACTTTCTGGGTATGCTTTCATTTCTGGGACTTTCCCAGCACAATCATATTCAGAACTGCACAGGAAATATTCTGGATCTTTGTCTCACTGACGTCGAAATGCTGAAATTAAACCGCGTAGAGACGTCACTTGTGCCTATAGATAAATATCACCCTGCATTTTGTATAACCATGGGATTAGCTCTACCTAGACATAAACCAATAACACGGAAACAGTTCTGCTACCGCCGTGGAGACTATGTGAATTTATACCACTTCTATGCAAGCGTCGATTGGAGCACTATTCAAGAACTTGATGATGTTAATGATCAGGTTCGGGCAATGACCGATGTGGTTATGGAGGGCATGACGAATTATATACCTCAAAACAAGGTCTCGCAACAAAAGTACCCCTCGTGGTTTTCAGCGGAGTTGGTAAGCTGTTTGAAAAAAAGAACTACGCTCACAGAATGTATGTCAAAAAAGGATTGCTTTCCTGGTACATGGAATTTAGTCGATTAAGAAAACGCATCAAAACTCTTCTCGAGACGGATCGGAGCAGACACACGGACAATGTAGAAGACGGTCTCCGGCGGAACCCGAAGGAAGTTTGGCGTTACGTAAACGGCAGGTGTGGGCTAAAAGAAAAGTCTAGAATAACGTTAATTCAAAGCGAGCGATATATTACAGCTCCGGAGACTATCGCAAACGCGTTTGCAACTCATTTTAGTTCCGTTTACAGATGCTACCCGAGGCGAGATTGTCCTGATGAAAGAGATATCTCACTCGATAGTATTTCTGCAGTCGACATTACAGTGTCAGATGTCCTATTTGCCATAAAGAAGCTGAGCCGTTCAATGTCGGTAGGCCCTGATAATATTCCCGGTCCCATTGTTAAGGCATATGCAGAGTTGTTCGCGCCTACGCTGGCGGTTATCTTTAATAAGTCACTAAAATCTGGGCGGTTTCCGGAGTTTTGGAAGGCATCTGACGTCGTGCCGGTTCATAAGTCCGGAAAAAAAACGGTGGCCTCGAACTACCGACCTGTGTCGCTACTTTGTGTGTTTTCGAAGGTTTTTGAGACTGTGGTACACTCACATATGTCCTACTTCTTTAAAAACGTCATTGTTGCATGTCAACACGGCTTTATGCCTGGGCGATCTACAGTAACTAATCTAACGTGTTTCATGAATGTCGCAGTACCCACTGTGTGTAACCGTGGTCAGCTTGACGTCATTTATTTTGACCTGAGCAAGGCATTCGATGTAGTAGACCATAATCTCCTTTTGAAGAAGTTGCAGCGAATGGGAGTTAGGGGATCATTGCTTGGTTGGTTTTCCAGTTACCTGGGTGATCGCGTGAATAGAGTTCGAGTTGAAAGTGCATACTCTTCTCTGTATAACTCCTCTTCGGGTGTCCCCCAGGGCTCGATTCTGGGACCCCTATTGTTCACATTATTTGTCAATGATGTACAGTCGTGCCTATCGCACTCATCCATTCTTCAATTTGCGGATGACATGAAAATATTTCGAACAATTGAGTCAGTTGCAGACTGTCGGGGGCTGCAGGAGGATATAGATAGAATTGGAGACTGGTGCTCGGTCAATAATTTGGTACTAAATAAAACAAAGACAAAAGTGGTCACCTACAGTCGCAAGACGGGACAAATTATGTTCGCTTACAAAAACGAGTCCGAGAAACTTGAGCGTACTGAATTAGTTCGGGATCTTGGTGTTTACTTTGACTCAAAACTAAATTTTCACTCCCATGTGGAGACAACGTTTGCTTCTGCTATGAAAACACTGGGAGTGATAAGCCGAATAACGAGTGATTTCTCACAGCCTTTTGTATTTTTTGCGCTCTTTAATAGTATTTGCCGATCCCGCCTGGAATATGCATCTGTGGTATGGGATGGGTCTGCAGGATCTAACAAAGCCTTACTTGACCGTGTCCAAAAGAAATTTGCTTATATTCTTAACTTCCGTTACTTGCATAACGAGACATACAGTTATACTGGCGTCGCTAATCATTACAGCATAGAATCTCTTAGTCACCGCAGGCTCTCTGCTGACTTTTTATTTCTCTTCAAGTGTTTGCACGGCATAATTGATTCACCTGAGCTCTTGTCATTGATTTCGTTGCGTGTGCCACGCTATTACACTGTGTCTACTAGTGCTTTTTATCCACTTTCGACAAATGAGTTAAATCCAATCGCCCGCATGCAGTCTAGATACAACGAATTTTCTCATAAACTTGATATATTTGACGCCAACATTTCGGGTTTTCGCGCATCATTGAGATTATTGTTATAAAGTTGGCAATATTTTTTCCCGTGATATAGATGTCTACGATTGCTCCCCGAGTAAATTTGTGAATGCATACGTCGAAATGATAAGTTGTATACCTATGTGCACTAATTCCTTCTTCACTTAATTTCTGTTTTTGTATTCAAATCGCTTTTTCTGCTTGTATTTTCTGCCTGTATTTTCCTTCTGTCTTCTGTGTTGACTTTGTCTGTGGGTTTTCATCGTGTATCAACAAAAAGGCCTTGAGCTGTTCTTGAACACGCAATAAACAAACATTCATTATTATTATTATTATTATTATTATTATTATTATTAAACATTATTAACCATTATTACCATTAACCATTATTAAACATTATTAAACAATACCAATTTTTCTTCACTGTCAGTACTGTGTTTCTTGCGAATGTGCGCCAGTTGATTATGTGAACAGTACGAAATATCTAGGACTATTATTATTGATTGCGACCTGTCATTGGAACTCTCTACTTCTTACTATTATTATTCAATAATATTACGAGCCGCTTCATGTACCTTATTATTATTCTTCGCATACTTCTTCCCATCATCAATATGAAGACTTCTGACGCACGCCCTTGTTTATTAGTATTCTCCGTTACGGAATAACTGTATTCGGACTAGTGTACTAGCATTATTAGTAGTCTAAAGTGAACTCCTTACTGAATGGCATCTTGCGTAGTGTAGCTTACGGTTCCAGTCTCCAAAGATCTGATAACCTCTTTAACGACCTCTCGCTACCAACCTTTAGATCATTATTTTTGGAAACAGTAGTGCTTAGGCACTACTGGGATAACACTTTTAAGACCCCCAACACTGTTTGTCGCGCCCTTCGAGATGTGAGACCATATCAAACGCCGCGCATCAAAACACATTTTGGAAAATGCGTTCGCCTTTATTATGTATCCCATATTTTTAACAACCTCCCCTCTGTTCTCCTCGACGTAAGTTCTCGAGGAGCTTTGAAACGTAAATTGAAGACTATTTGCCTAGACAACATTTTTTTAAAGTGCCAATTAATTTTTTTTCTTCTACTTGATGTGACTTTTGTGCGCTGTGCACTACTCCTCTGTTTGTATATATTTCTCTCTGTCACACGTTCTAGATCTCTGAAAGTTGTATACTATATGCGCTGATACGCGTTTCGAGATGGCGCTACTTTAGAGTACAGTTTGATAGGGCAAATAGTCCTACACAGACTGTAGTCAATCTTTGACAGTTCCGATAGTGTATATAGTTGTATTTGAAGCACCTGCATTAAATATTATCTATTATTAGTTATTATTCATTCAATATTACTATTATTATTATTATTATTATTATTATCTGAGGCTTCTTCGGCGTTTGCAGCCTAAATAATTCAATTTGTGAATCAGCATTTTTACCAACCATCACTGATGTTGACCTTCATTCTCTGGTCTTTAGCTTCAAAGAAACGAAACCAAACGGAATTGATGGCATATCGATCAGAATTCTACGACACAATTTTGCGGCTTTAACTACTGTTCTGTTATTCATGCTAAACGGTTTCATAACGACCGGTGTAATTCCAAGAACCTTAAAAACAGCACTTGTTAAACCTTTTTTCAAAAAGGGTCAAAAAGACAAATATGAAAACTATCGACCGATCTCCATTTTGCCTGTCATAGGTCAGCTTCTGGAAAAGCACTTGCTAATAACTATGTCAGGATTCCTCAACAAGTTCTCAGTAATTTCACCGAGACAATTTGGTTTTGTACAAGGTCTTGGAACTGTTTCACTGTTAGAAGAATTTTCCGACCTCCTCCATTCTGCTTTTGACAATAATCTATACAGTTGCGCTCTATTTTTAGATATTTCTAAAGCTTTTGACTCGGTCGACCACAGTATATTGCTTCAGAAATTGCACAAGCTGGGATTTCGTGGCAACTTTCACACACTTCTTACAAATTATCTCTCTAATCGTTCCCAGGTTGTTGCTCTGGGAGGTCTAAACATGAGCACACAGGTGTCTCTGACATGTGGCGTTCCACAAGGTTCCATAATCTCCCCCTTATTGTTTAATATTTATGTGAATGATCTTGAAGAAAACATCTTAAATTGTCATATCTTTCAATATGCAGATGATACAGTTTTAGTCGCGTGTCACACCAACTACACATCAGCCGTACAAATACTACAACAAGCTGTTTTCACTGCTATGAACTGGTTTCGTGACAACCGTATCAAAGTTAACGCCTCAAAAACTAGTTTAGTATGCTTTAGAAATCCCTTAAAACAAACTGTGACAAACATTCCTCTGTTCATTCATACCTCTGATTGTGCTTCTTGTTCCTGTACGGCGGTTTCTTATGTCAATTCAGTTAAATACCTGGGAATTTATTTTGACAGCGACCTTGCTTGGAACACCCACCTGTCCTATATTTGTAGCAAACTTAGAAGTACTGCCTGGCTTTTGTACACCATTAGACATCTTGCTCCGATCGGTGTGCGCAGAGCTATTGCCAGCAGTCTTGCATACGGCGTTTTAAGATATGGAATTACTATTCTTTCCAATTGCTCCATAAGATGGCAAGTACGCATCAATAATATTCTGCGGAACTTACTGAAGAGCGTGGCATATAACTGCGATTTGACAGAATGCGGAAGTATCTTTGAGTATCTTGGTTTACCTTCCTTCCAAAAGTTGTTCGTGAATTCAGTAATTTTGCGCCACTTTTGGATGGATGATTTCAAAAAAACATTCGTGTCCTCCCGAGTTCTAAGAGATAGTCCTCGCTATGTTGTACCTCGTTCTTATACTCGCTACGGGCAAGCTACTCGTGATATTTATGTCCCGAAAATATTTAATTCGCTTCCTGATGACATTTTTACGCTTACCTCGAAAAGGCAACTAAAAAAATTCCTAATTGATTGGAGTATACCTTAAGTACTCGTTAATGTTTCCTTGCCTTTTTTCTTGACAACCTTGTCAGAACCTTTTTATTTTACCTGTAGATATCTCTTAAGTGTTTCTAGCGGTCGACTGTGATTGACTATCTCTGTCAGTGGCATGTACAAATCTATATGTATGCTTTGTGTGTATCTCTACATGTACCTGTACATATGTCTATAATGTTTCTACCGGTCCACTGTGATTCACTATCTCTATCCGTGCCATGTACAAAGTGACTGACTGCCCGCCGCCTCCCCTCCCCCACCACGGACAACTATGATTGTTTATCGGTGTTAGTTTGTTAACCAAATGTACATAATCACTTACTACCTCTTCCGGGCCACGTCCCACAAGCCTTCTTTGGCTTTGACGGGCCCGAAAATATCGAAAAAAACATGAAAGCGTAATAAATATTATTATTATTATTATTATTATTATTATTCGCCGCCGAGTTGAGGTCACTGTTAAAGAGAAAATCCTTTGCCCACCGAAAGTGGAAGAAGAGTGGTCTCCCTAAGTGGGAACTCGAATTCAAATGTCGCCGCAGCGAATGCAAAACAATATTAAATCGTGATCGCCTTAAACACAGAAAAACAGTGGAGTCGGATTTAACCCGCAATCCAAAGAAGTTTTGGCAATACGTCAGCTCACGCTCCTCGAAAGCCGACAGACCGAAGTCCATTGTACTGGACGGCGCGGGCTCGGGGGACGTATCTGAAATGTTTGCTCGGCACTTTAAGTCGGTGTACACAGATTCCGACGATTCCTGCGCTTATGTTCCTCCCGCGGCTGGATCCGACAATGTGCTAAGCACGGTCACCGCCGACGAACAAGTTGTTGAGGAATGTATCAAGAAAATGAAACCAAAACTCTCAACAGGTCATGATGGAATACCATCTGCCTTAATTAAAGCTTATCATGATATATTTATTCCTGTAATTTGCAAGATATTTAATACCTCCTTGAAATCTGCTGTTTTTCCAGAAGCCTGGAAACTTGCAGTAATTGTTCCTGTATATAAGTCCGGTAAAAGTGAAGACATCTCTAATTATAGGCCTATTTCTCTTCTGTCTTCCTTGTCTAAGCTTTTTGAAATGGTCGTCCACAAACACTTATCATTTTCATTTAAAAACCTAATAGCTCCTAGCCAGCATGGCTTCGTTTACGGCAGGTCTACGACCACTAATCTGGTCACTTTTATGTCAACTGCCTCCCACGTTGTTTGCAACAGGGGTCAACTCGATGTAGTGTACTTTGACCTAAGTAAGGCCTTCGATCTTGTCGACCACAAATTGTTGTTGTCGAAGCTTTCTTATTACGGTGTTTGCGGACAGGTTCTCGCATGGTTCAAGAACTACTTGTTAAACAGAGAAGGCTATGTCCGCGTCAATAACTTTACTTCCGCAACCTTCAAGATAATCTCAGGCGTACCTCAAGGGTCCATTCTAGGCCCCCTTCTATTTTCCATATTCGTCAATGACGTCCAACATGTCGTGTCTGATTCTTTTTGTTTGCAGTACGCAGACGACACCAAAATATACCGGGAAATACGAACTGTTGACGACTGCATTAAACTCCAGAACGACGCGAACTCGTTCAACGATTGGTGTAAACGTAACAAGCTTTCCTTAAATCGCACTAAAACCAAAGTTATGACCCTTTCACGAAAATCACAACTTGTATGCTACCCCTATCGTATTCATGGAGATTTACTGTCTCGCGTCTCCCAAATCAGAGATCTCGGCGTCATATTCGATTCTAGCCTGCGTTTCGATCATCATGTGACAAAGGTAGTCTGCACGTCATTGCGCATGTTGGGAGTTTCATGCCGCTTGACCAGAGAATTCTCCAACCCTTCTGCCTTTCTTACGCTCTACTGCGCGTTGTGCCGTTCGCAGCTGGAATATGGGTCCGTTGTGTGGAACGGAATTTGTTCTACGAATTCATCAAGAATAGAGCGTGTACAACAAAAATTTATCTCCATTTTTAAGTACCGTTATCTTGCTGTGAACGAGCATCTTTCGGGCTATGAAGCTGAGTTGAGGCGAGTAAATATACTGAGCCTTTGCCAGCGCCGCGAAAAGGCTGACATTTTGTTTCTGTACAAGGTCTTACACGGACTGATTGACTCCTCGACGCTTTTGTCTGCTTTGAATTTGAGAATTCCACGTGTGAATGCAAGACTCAGATCACCTTTCTATACGACCAATAACCTTAACAAGCAATGCCCCCTCGTTAGGTCGTCAGAACTGTACAACGTGCATACGGAGAAATTAGATATTTTTGACTCCTGCTTTCAGGCGTTTCACCTCTCGCTTCGAACATTGTTCTAGTTCGATGTGAGCTGACCTCACAAATCATAGACTTTATATTATATTCTCTTGCTTGTTCTAAGCTTCCGCATCGTGGCGTCGTCAATCCAGTTTTTGATCAACGTTTGTTCCCAATTTTTTTTTTTTGTTGCTTCATCGTCGCAGTGTCTACGATCGGAATTCACTGTTCATCTTCGTAGTCATTCCTATTTGAATGTGTTCAACCTTAGTCTTTTCCTCTTAATTTCTCAATCGATGCCTGCCATCCACTTTGGGCGATGTACGACTGCGCGTTGCGCGAGCTCCTGTGCGTTGCCAATTTGTGCTATGCATTGAAGTCTTCCCTTTCCTGTGTGTATTTAAATGTTTCGCTTCTTGTGTTACGTAT
This sequence comes from Ixodes ricinus, assembly GCA_037355805.1. Lineage (NCBI taxonomy): Eukaryota > Metazoa > Arthropoda > Arachnida > Ixodida > Ixodidae > Ixodes > Ixodes ricinus. The sequence continues at coordinate 1,587 of JAZHYW010018765.1, read as the reverse complement.
CTTGTGTAATATTTTGTGTTTTATTTTGTAGTTGGGGTGCGCCAGCACCAAGACCGTCAGGTCGTTCCTGGGCACCAAATAAATATTGATTGATTGATTGATGGATTGTTATTATTATTATTATTATTATTATTATTATTATTATTATTATTATTATTATTATTATTATTATTATTATTATTATTATTATTATTATTATTCTCTCTAAGGAAACTAACATTTCGGGTGACTTCTTATATTTTCCTCTTCCTTTTATTTTACAATGGCAGACTTGATCCCACAAGCCTCTGTGGCTTTGATCAGTTCCGGAACTGAAATGGCATATTTGCACCACGGAATAAACCTATTATTATTATTATTATTATTATTATTATTTCTACATGTACCTGTACATATGTCTATAATGTTTGTGTGTATTTCTACATGTACCTGTACATATGTCTATAATGTTTCTACCAGTCCGCTGTGATTTACTATCTCTATCCGTGCCATGTACAAAGTGATTGACTATATCGCCGCCTCCCCTCCCCCTTCCCTCCTCCACCCCGGACAACTATGACTGTTTATCGGTGTTAGTTTGTTAACTAGATGTATATAATGACTTGCTACCTCTTCCGGGCCATGTCCCACAAGCCTACTTTGGCTTTGACGGGCCCGAAAATATCGAAAACAAACATGAAAGCGGAATAAATATTATTATTATTATTATTATTATTATTATTAATATTATTATTATTATTATTATTATTATTATTATTATTATTATTATTATTATTATTATTATTATTATTATTATTATTATTATTATTATTATTATTATTATTATTATTATTGAAACGACGCAGGAACCGGTGCGCCATTTCAAAATCCCCGGCAACGCTGCCTGGCTGGACCGAGAACATCGCCAGAGGCGGCCCTGGTCCTCGTTCCCCGGCACCGTCCCCCAGCGACAGCCATTCTTCAAGGGCAACTCTAAAGGGGGAGGGATTAGCGCCGCATCAGTGACTGTGCGACGCTCAGGGCGGTTTTCGTCACACGTTTGGATGTGAACTGTTCTTCGGCGGACGTCGCGGCGCATGTGGACAATCCATTGGCCTAAAGAAATTCAGGTGCACTAGACTGAAGACGCGTTGGTGGGTATGCTTCATTCCATGTCGCGGCTGGGGACGGCGACTTTGAGGCATTGCTCGACCCGAACATCTGGCCAGAGGGATGTCTTTTCAGGGAAGTACCAGGGCCAGCTGGCTTGAGAAGCCGAGTGTATGATGAGAGAGAACGTTTTGAGTGATGCACCCCAAATCATGAATATATATTATCCAAAACGGCCACGGGGGCTGCGAACGAAAGCGCATGATTTTTTTCTAGCGTTATGTTCGTCTTGCTACTCAATCATCTGTATTAGCGAAACATGGCTGAGCCCCGAGATCGCGAGCGCTGATTATTTCCCGCCTTCATTTAAGGTATATCGAAGGGATCGAGACTATGAGGCTACCCGAATGCTCCGAGGCGGCGGCGCATTGATAGCAGTAAATGGAGATATTGTAACTCATAGGAGGCCCGACTTGGAGGTCTTTGACGAATCAGTAT
>JAZHYW010018764.1:20000-26920 GCA_037355805.1 Ixodes ricinus | reverse complement strand
TATACGTTACGGCATCTGGACCAGGCGAGGATTTTTTTTTTTGACTTCTGCAAGGCGTGGCTCAGTTCCTCTGGAGTGAATGGCAAGTCTGAGGTTGAATCTTTGGACCTTGGAGTGTTGACCGCATTCGGCGGGAGTTGGTACCACGAGGGCGCCACTGTATTTGGTGCCCCAGTAGACTTCCGGTAGTGTATTTATTTGTTCTTCAGCAATTCAAAGTCATCGGGTAAGAAACTTTTCCTTTGGAGGAGTACCCTTAGTACGTTTGTAAGAACTTGCGCTCCTTGTAGAACGTAGCACAAGGTGAGACAAAAGGAAAAGAAGCGAAACGAGCTTTAATTGTTTGCAGACAAAGCTCGGGTGTGGTTTTGACATTTTAAATGACATGATGTGTTGGCAATAAGTAGGCAAAAGTCCTCGGCGTCCTGAGTGTTTGAGATACCTTGACGCAAAGAAAGCGCTCTAAGTGGAAAAAGCTGCTGAGCCGGAGTTAGAATTCCACGCACCACTCTCCAGAGCTGAGTGAGGTTCCTTTTTGCATCCAACGATGAGCAAATTTCTCTCCATTGACTCTGGCTAAATTTGTCTAAATGCTTCCGCACCCTTTTTGTTTTCTTTTTTCTCCGCTTTTTATGCGTTTTGAACGTCAACACGTCTCTGCGTGCGTTTGGCTTTTCGTTCTGCTCGCCTTCGAATCGCTCGTAGCCTCTCATATTCAATATCAATGTCTGTCCGATTAAAAGGCAGGTGTATCTTTTGCGAGGTTTGTGCCATGCAATGTGAGATTAAAGGTACTAACTCTACAGTGCTCGTTGCGGCTGTAATTGGGTTTTTTGAAAGTTCCTCATACTTGTCCCAATCGGTGACTGAAACTGTGCGTGGCTTCCTATCGCTATCAATACTACGTGCAAATGTCACGGCGGGTATGTGGTCACTCTCTCTTGCTTCGAGGTCAGTTGACCGCGCCACATTTTTTACGTGGTCTGCCGAAACAAATGTCAGGTCTAGAACACTATTCACAGTTCGTCCTCTATAAAAAGTTGGAGCACCATCGTTCATCAGAACCAAATTTAGGCTCTCTGCAATGTCATTAATTTTCCACCCACGTTTGTCGTCACATGCACTACCTCAGAATTCATGATGAGCGTTGAAGTCACCACATAGTATATGCGCAGACGGTGCGCTCTGTACAAAAGTTTCGAGCCGCCGAGAATCAAACGGTGTCTTTGTTTCTATGTGCTCAGAAATGACCGTAAAACTACGCGATCTGTTTTTCACAATAGCACAGGCGTATTCAATTGTGTGCTTTGGAGTCACATCATATATAAGCGAGATCTTTTCGTATTCCTAATTCCTCCGGACGTTCTCTTAGAACTGATGAAGGACTAACCGGGTATTTTAAGGTTCGTTTTGTCATTAATATTAGCTTAGGAAATTGCAAAGTTAGCGAAACGATACTTTCAAACAAGTGGCATATATAATCTGAGAGCTTTGTTTGAAGGCCAATAGCATTCCATTCAAAGACTGTGGTTAGTATCTTCAAAGCATTCTGCTTTAGCCAGACAAAAAAAAAAAGAGTGATAAAATCAAGACCTTTCTTTACTTTTGTTGCCCATTCTGACGTCCGGCTATTAAGAAAACTGCTTATCATGTCAATCAGAAATTGGAGTTCCGAGCTCCAAAAAGACTCGCCGTCTTGAGCATATATGTTAGCAGGGGCATCTGATTTCTTCGTTTCTGTATCGCTACGTACTTGAGAAGGCTTTTGGGGAGATGTTTCTTTTGCACTTTTATGCTATTAGATATTGGAGAGTTTGAATTATTGACGTCGTCCTTTAATGCAGATGTAGACCGCGGATTTGTTTCTTTCAAAGAGTCACTGTATGCAGTGGCGTCACGAGGGTCAACGGCACCCGGGGCGGTAGCCCACCACGACAACCCCCTCCCCCCCCCCCCCGCCGCTCTCGCGTGGCCCGCCGCGGCCTCCCCCCCCCCCGCTCTCATGGCCCGCCGCGACACCCCCTTGAGCCCTGCACCCGGGGCGGTCCGCCCCCCCCCCCTTGTGACGCCACTGACTGTATGTGCGCTTTACAATAATGGGGCGTGACTGTCCCGAATCAGTTTGTTCTTCTTTTTCGCTGGAAATTGGTATGAGCTTAGGAAAATCATCAGGGTTCAGCATTTGTGATTGTTGATACTGCTGAGAGGCATCATGTTGGACATCGGTCTGTGTATTATTAGAAACTGTGGTGTAGCCATGTTTGCAAACTTTTGTTAACCTTTTTTGCTGAACTCTTTGGGGCATGCTTGAGCTAGGGAATCATGGCAGCTTCTACCGTTGACGCATTTTGGCTCGTCTGATTCGCAGCTGCTCCGGTCGTGCTTTCCGCCACATCGACTACACGTTGTTTCTCGGAAGCACGCAACAGTTTTGTGGCCATAGCGACCACAGTTCGCACACTGCTAGGGACGCTCTTCGAACGGGAAGATTCGATAGCCGACACGAGAAAGAAGAGCTTACTACGGCAGTTGTGTGGATGCGAACTTAATATTGGTGTCCGCTCAGCGCTCAGTTCATTTTGCAGTTGTGCATGTGTCCGTGATCTCTTGGTCGCCCTTTATGACACCGACAGCTGCTGACCGAGGACCGGGCTCGAAAGCTCTAACGTCCACTTGACAAAGTGAAGCAATCTTCAGCAAGGTTCTTGTAACGTTGCGCGTGTCAACCTCGATCAAGTTTAGACGTCTGTTAGGGCGGATCGTTAGGATAGACTCCTGACATGTCGCTTCTAATGCCCGAGAAAGCTTCAGGCTGCTTATGTTTGCAAGAGAAATTGCGGGATTTGCGGGTACAAAAATGACAGCCAATCCTGTCTGATGAAGCGGAGCGGTCGTAAGGCCAGTTTCATGTGCAGCACCGTTGTTTTCGTGTTGACACTTGCGCTTCCGTGAGAAGATTGCGGAGTCTTCGTCGTTAACGTTTGAGGAATCTTCCATAGTGTCGACATTACTTTCGGGCTCATGCTGTGCGGGAGCGACTTCAGCCAGTTGTGAGAAAGTCACTGTTGGCGCCAGGATCAGGTAGCTTGTTCACTCGGGTGCTTGGGTCCGTCGAATATGTATGGTCGATGACTTGTTCCGGTGAGACTGGAGTCGCGTGGTCCTTCTGATGGTCTTGTTGCATTGCGAGCCGCTTTGAAGTCCTTCGTGGCTGGATCGGGAGCGCAAATGCCCCTTCTTGCTTTCGAAATCCTCGAAAGTTATATGAAGGGATTCGCAATTCAAGAATATATATCAGGGGTGGCCAAGCTGCGGCTCTCGAGCCGCATGCGACTCTTCGCGTGTTAAAGTGCGGCTCGCGGCTCCCTACCCTCCCTCCTTCCCCACACCCCGCCTCTCTCCCGGTTACACGAGCACTTCCCCAAAAAGGGAAATGGAACGCGTTTTAAATCGAAACACAGGTTGCGGTTCGGTAGTCTTGTGCTACTGCTACTTTACGTACAGTTGGACTGCATTTGACTCGGATGGTCTGAAGGTAGTTCGAGTTTCGTTTATTGCTGTAGACTAAAATTTGCCGCCGACCCCCCCCCCCCCCCCCCCTCTTTTTGCGGCTCTTGGAAGTTCCGTGGTTTTGTTTGCGGCTCTCAGGCCGGGTCATCCTGGCCACCCCTGATATATATCAAGATGAGATCGCTGGAACGTCTTAAATGCTCCCTCCTCCCCGTCGTTTTTTTTTTTTTCGTGTACATCTTTTTTTTGTGTTCTTCGTCTTTTTAGCGCTGTTTTGCCATTTTATTATTACTACAATATTTCAGGCACGTCCAAATCCAATCGGGCAAAACGGGCCATATATTTTTCAAAATCCTTTTTATAAAAAAGTGTAATAATTCCCGCGGTATTGAAGCAAATTAATAACCGACGCAAGCCGCTGCGGCTTACGTGGGTTCTTGTATAGCGTGTGTGTCGCTGCGGCTCTGGCATTCGAAGACAAAGGAGGGCGGCTGTTCTCCTTCTTGCGCGCTCGGAGCTGTTCTCCGCACGCTCGGACGCACCCGTGATTGAATCGCTGGGGCGACAGCGCGACACGAGATACCTAGCGTCCTCGACATCGTCGTATAATGCGCCGGCCCCGTCCCTCCTGGGATGCTGCGCTCTTCTGCTTTCTGAGGACTCGGCGGCGACGAAGACCTGACCCCCCCCCCCCCCCCCCTTCCCGCTTGTCGAGGCGTCGAGGCGATAAAAAAGAGTAAGGACGTCTACGAACCTCCCGATGTTCGAGATCGACCAGGTTAGTCGACCAATTTTTCTCGAACTTGTATCGGTAAGTTCGATGAAAAGGTTCGACCTGAAGTTTGACTGGTGCGCGCATGCGCGAGAATCGACACCGCGCTGACGTCGCACCTGTCGGAGGAAAACCAAGTGCAAAATTCGTTGGAGTACATTGTTTCGTCGTTTCGTTTCACATTTTTAAACAAACTAAAACTTCTGGCGCGCGATAAAAGTTTACGTAATTTCCGTCGAATGACGTTATCTGATCGGCCAATCGGCGCACAGCCCTCATCACGCCGCGCGGTGCAGGATCACGAGCTCGTTTGGTGATCCCTTCGTGCGGCCACGTATCCAGGGGGGGGGGGGGTATGAGGCCCGGCCCCGCCCCCCCCCCCTCAAAATCTTTCATTTTGCTGGGACCTCCTCTCCCCCTCCCTCATACAGCATTTTGTCATGGGCGCCCCCCCCCCCCCCCCGAAACAAAATCCTGGCTACGTGCCTGCCTTCGTGTCAGTCGGTGGAAATCACAAGAAAGTTTACCGTGTGACAGGGGTCTTATAGTTTATTCGTGTGGAACGATACGAGAGGCGCATAACGGCACGGCCACGCGTTTAATACATCGTACAAAACACATTCCGCAAACACTGTCGGAGCCGTGTGCCTTACTCGTGTGACGGTCCCCCTGTCACATGTATCACACAAAAGCTGCCTGCAGACAGGTTGGAAGTGAAGCTAACATGCTCCGAACAAGCTTGGTGCGTGCACACGGATAGTGTGTCACCATGTCTGCGACAACCCATTGTACGATGCATGCCGGAGTACCTACGTTTACTTTTGTATTGTGTGAACGTCGGTAATGATTTTATCAATAATGAAATACACCCTTTCTAACTTTTTTTTTCTTCTTCCCCCCAAATTAAAACTTTCTGTTTAGAAGTCGGGCAGCTCAACGACCGTAAGTCGAAGTACCGGAGGCTCTTCTAAGGTTCGTCATATATATATGCCAGTCGAACCTGGGGCTGGACAAAAGTTCGCGACGTCCCCCAGAGAAGAGGGTTGCCATGGCGTTTGCCGTTGTCAGGGGCAACGGCGGAAGGAGGAGAAAGAGGAGGAGGAGGACGGGAAGGACGGCCTCGTGTGTCCCGAAATAGCAACGCGGTCTCCCGGGGGCTGTCCTGATCATCCGGGCGCGTACAGGGAGGGGAAGAAGGATCTCTCCAAGGACGTTTCGACCGGGAGGAGAGAGAAGTCGCCTTCTCGCAATACGCGGGATTATGACGACTCGTGGGTCGTCTTTTTTTTGTGCGTGTATGCGTGTGTGTTCTTTTGAGTTTCCTTTTGTTTTGTTTTTTAACCGTGTTTTGATCTGTGATGCGCTCAACTCCTGTCTTCGAATATGAAATGATACATGGTAGTCTTGATTCGAGGGGTTGGGGTAGTTTTCAAAGCTTGGTTCCTTTATTTCTCTTTATTATTATTATTATTATTAGGTCACGCTTCGTGATTGGTCATCCTTATTGGCGAATGCTGCAATCTCATCGGCTGCGGAGCAGTAATGAGATCTACGGAGCTGAGCGGGGCGAGGACGCTATGTGGGTCTTCGCGCATTCAGCACTGTTAAGCGCTCGTGGGCGTGAGCTTGCGGATTGTGTATCGCGAAAAAAAAAGACACTTGAAAAGTACGACGAAAACAACTCGCATACGACAGCGGGGTAAGAGTGAAAACCGGTATCATTCCTGGCTCCCGTTTCCCCAGCGCATCAATTTTATACTTCCAAACATTGTTAGGATTAGTAAGTCAATCTGAGTCTTGTTCTTGAAAATTTCTTTATCTCTTTGAGAAAGGAACTGTATATCTGCCCCCGCGCGACTAAATTTCGCATGTCACGTGTCCCAGGTTTCTGCGTTTATATTAACAATAAGAACACGATTTGTTCTTGTTTTTTTTTTTCATCTTGCGCTTTAATTTGTTTGAAAACCACTATGGATATTTCCGCTGTTTATTCGTCTTAAGCGGAATGAAACGCTGTACACCATATGTTACAAGGTTGGTGAAAACGTCCCAAGCTGAATTTACATCAGGGTTAGTTATCACTGAAGGCAAGTCCATGTTTGTGAAGTGCTGGGTAAAGACCCAGATAGTTCCCCCTTAACTCCGCTTCATTTTTGATATTTAGAAAACTATGCAGCCCTCTTCAGTATCATATAGGAAGACCCCATGTCAAATATTACGATCTAATTCCGTCTATATACTTAATAAACTGGCCAGCAAACTTTCAAATGAGCCAAGTCGCCGAAATCTGCCAACTCTAGCGTGCGACGTGAGGCGCAATCGTCAGCGCAGTCAATGCGACGGAGTTGGAGCGGCCAACGTTGAGCCACTACGTCAGAGGCATGACTACGTCATTCCCACGTTTTGGTTGTTTTTACTTCTCAGAGCAAAATTGAACGATGACGTCATGAGCTTCTCCTCCCGGTGTTGGCTCAACGGCGTCCACGTGATCACCGTAACGCGGATGCGCTAGTTTGCGCTGCCCTGCGCGCTTATCGGTTTTTTTTCTCCACTCCCCCTCTCCTCTTTTGTCTTCACCCCTTCCCCTCTCCCCCGGGCCATCACCGTCCACGCCATGCGAAGCGACCTGCCCGCGTCG
>JAZHYW010018764.1:0-15000 GCA_037355805.1 Ixodes ricinus | reverse complement strand
GCGTGTGTCGATGGTTACTAGGCAACGTATAAATAAATAAAAGTCGGCATTTTTACGCGTCAACTTCCTCGAATACGCCCTGTTCTTTTAGGGAATGGGTTGAGTCAATGAAAGAGAGAGAGAGAGAGAGAGGCAGGCCGGTCATTAGTAGGGCTGGTTGTCGATTAAAAGTTTTAACCCGATTAATCGTCACCGTTTGATCGATTAATTAATCGATTAATCTGTGTCGCGTATTATTTCTATGCACAAAATTTGAAAAAGTCATATACTCGATATTCTAAAAAATAATTGCCCTTGAGAAGGAGATGGTCGTCAAAATCAAGGAGATGATCTTCAATAAACAAGTTGTGTATGCAGAAAGAAACGTTTCGAGCCTGGTAGGCCCTTCGTCAGTCTTAGAATGAACACTTCGTTTTCCTTTTCTTTCCATCAAAGCAAAAACGGCCGCAAAGAAGAAGTAATTGGGAAAATGCTGGGGGATCGGTGGCCGAGTGGGCCAGCGCACACCAGCTCGGAGCACGTGGAGCGAAAGCTCGCGCTGCAGAACCCAGGGATCCTGGGTTCGAGCCCCACCCCTGCCCGTTTCGATCTGGATGAGCATCGTAGCGGCGTGCGGTCGTGTATCACTACTGCGTTGGTGCACGTTAAAGACCCCAGGCTAGCGGTTGTACCGCACTGGCTAAACTGCTTATCTACAGTGGGTAACAATGTCGCCATGTTCTGGCAGACTGAACTCCTGCTGTATAAACGACTAATTTGTTTGTTTTGTTCTATGGGAAAATGCTTACCGGCTAGCGGGTATCTACTAAACTAATTTCTCGCTTAAACGTCTGACACATCCCGATAGCAGTAAATAGTATTGAAATAATTAAATTTAATGTTATTAACGCCATTATTTTCACAAAACCAGTTTTTGGGAGACGTGGTTGGACAGAAGCCAACTATACCTGGTGTCGTGTGAAGCCAGTGAGAGGCCCAATCCAAAGCGTTTGCTCGTGTCACGTTAAACGATCAAGCGAGGAAAAAAAAGAAGAAAAGTGCGGCACCGATTAGAAGATCTCAACTAAATGTCCATAAAAAAGACGGCAATGACCCTTTCGAACTGTTAAGGCCCTTCGGTTCTAAAGTATTAAATTTATAAATAAATTCGGATTCTTTATCTTTTCGATCTCTGGTGGTTCGAAAGCCACCCTGAAGTATAATAAAGTTAAAGTCAGAAAGTCCGTTAGTCCTGTGGAGTTTAAGTGACGAGAAACTGGTCCGGCAACGTGTTTACGTATACGACTTTTATGTAGATTCATGCGTTTTCTTATGCTTCTTTTAGTTTCTCCTATGTTTTGAATTAGGCATTTTTTACATTGAATCAAATAAATGACCTTTCCGAATTACAATCAATGGTACCGTTTATTTTACAATTAAAATTATTTGCTGTGCTACGAATGGAGTTAGCCATTATTATATCAACACATAAACTGCATTGGTTATTATTGCATCGATTGCATGAAAATCCTTTACTCAAAAACAAGTCGGTACGCCACTGCTCGGCTTCCTTTCAAATTCAAACGTGGATTGTGGTTCTTCCACCAAGTCGTCGTCGTTGTTAGTAAAAGTCACTACCTTCTTGCCGAGGTCCTGGGGTTCTGATGGTTTGCGAAGCATTTAGCGCAGAGAAACTGCCCAGGTGGGAATGAAAGCATCGGCCTCCACGCAGCACATCATCGTGAATCTCAGTCCACCTTCAACCACTGTCAGGAGCAAACGGTTTTGCGCTTTTTTTTTTGAAGTCTCATATCAGTGCGATTGATGAAACCAAGCTTGATGGTGCTGGGAAGGTTTGTAGTCGCCAAAGGTTTGCAGCTATACATGGCTTGCATTGACGTCGCATCAGCCGACATTGCTCCGTACCATGCTCCTGCGCCCGTACCTGCTGCAGCACATGTTTCGCACCTCGGCAAGCCTTGCCGAGAAGACAAATTCAGTGGTGCGCAATGTGCGCTGAAGAAGGTACGGGCACACGAGCATGGTAATGAGAAATGGCGGCTGGTACGGTGCCATATGATATCATGCATGCGAGTCATGTCATACAGGTAGGTGGTAGCCAGGTCCAGTCTGTTTGTTAGTCGGTTTTGGTCAAACATACGAATGGACGGGGAGGGAACCTCACGTCTGCAATCAGTTCGGTTGCAGTCGGTTGATTGGCAGCTCAGCCCCCAAAGCTTCAATACCATCATGTAAAAGAATGGCAAGAACCCAACCTCTCTTGGCTAATTCACGTCAAGTTCAATGATACTCTGTCGCCAAAGTTGCACAAGGTGTACCGGTACCTTGCCTTCATTGATTTTCAACATGTGCTACATGTAATATTTCCACTCTAACCTCTATGCTTATATGTGTAAATAACCATCATTGAGTTAGCTTTATTTTTATCCTGTGTAAATGGCCACGAGAGCTTATAGCTACTGTTTCATAGTCTAAGTAATTGTGTTAACGTCTACATTTTCCGTGATGCTGCCCAAAACTTTTTACAGCGGAGCTGTTAAGGGCTATAGTTTCCCGAGGATCGTGTCCGTCCGCACAGAAATGTTGACACAACACTCTGGTTGCCGCCGTCGCTCATAGATGGTGGTAGCTGTCCAGAGTGTTGTTTTTGCCGGTTGTCCGTTTGCCTCGGTCGCTCATAGATGGCGCAACCTTTCCAGCCTTTCCACTCTGGCTTGCCGGCTTGCGGCCGGCCATTACTTCATTCCCACCATAGTACAGCTTCGCTGGTCTTCCTTCTTCACCAAAGTGGAAAGGCTGAAAGTTTTTGTATCTTGCTTTCTGCATTAGGAAAGGTGCACATTCTTCTACAATTGTGTTTTGAGAGTGCGCGATGTCATTGTGAATAGTTCGTAATTTGTGTATCTGTACGTGAACAGTATTTTGTAAGTTGTGTAGGTACGTGAACAGTATGTGTACGCATTCTTCGTACGACTCTTTCCATTATATACTAACCGAGCAGGAATGCTTGAACGTTGGTTGCCCTACTTGTGTCAGATTGTTCGTGTTTTTCGACGTGCCTTTCGCGATAGAACTTAACGTCGTCGATCTCCGTGTCCACGAACGTGCGCACTTCGTACACTGCATCTGTATCCCCTCTCGTTGTAAATAGATCAGGCGCAGTAACAATAAATGGTTTACTATGTGATAAAAGTCCTGTTTTGTGCTTGCAAGTTACGGCGAAGGCGCGGTACGAGCGAACCGAAAAGCAAAAATTCCACCGGCGCTGCCATTTTGAAAACGAAAGCAACAATACATAAAGACAAAAAGTTATTAGTTCCAACCAACGTTACTAAACCACTCAGTTGGGAAACTTCCATAGAGACTATTCTGAAAAAGTGGCCCCGATCTGTCCTTGAGAACCGAGCTAATGGCGAACACAGCGCCGCCATTTCTCCCGCAGCGGCCACTCGAGGAACCGTACGTTACTTCTATTTTGGCTTTAATCGGCCGTTTTAGCGCCGAAACAGATACAGTGGAAGAGGTTACAGAGGTGCCACTCCCGTCTCCCCAGCGGACACGCCGCGTCTTACTACCGAAGTTAAAATGCACCTAGGTCGGGACGCGCTACCTGAAAGCACCGCTGAGGCATGGTTGTATAAAAACAATATTAATTGTGTCGCAAAACTCTGCAAGCTAAAGATTTTAAAAACATCACGCGCCCTTCATTTTGTACTAAACTCCAACTAAAGTTCATACAGAAAGAGTCTTTTCCGTTTGTTTTTACGCAAAAACATGCTTTCTAAAAGCTCAAGGTGACCACAGTAGAGACAAATGATAAAGAGTGGCGCTGTTGTCGTATTTAGCTCGGTCTCGGTGGACGCCAGCGGCCCAGGTTTCGACGGCGAGTTTCCCAACTGAGTGTTTTAGTAACGTTGGTTCCAACGTCCTACATGGGAGGGAGCTATAACGTGATAAAATATTTAATCTAGAAAACCATGTTTTCCTTTTCTTATTTAAAAAAAAAAAGATTTATAATTAGTATACCTTCAAATAATTTTTTATTCTAATAATCGTACTAAATAAAATTTATTTAGAAAATAGCCTTACCACCAGGTGTTTCAATTACCACAGGCTTATTCTAGAGTGGGCAAGCTGTGTATTATAAACTAGTGATGGGCCGAACTTTTGCTGAATCGAAAATTCGGCGCCGAATCTTGGGATTCGGCAAAGCCGAACTTTGCCGAACTTTTCTAAAGATTTCGGCAAAGATTCGGCAAAAATACATTGTTACCAGACTTAACGTTGATATTTTGGCTTGTATGGACGCTTTAACTCGGTGGACATTTTGACCTCTTCCTGATTTTTTTCTCTTCTGACGTTTTCATTCGGTGAACATTTTGAGTTTTTGACCTCTGGACATTTGGTGTTTTTGGACGTTTTGATTCGGTGGGCATTTTGACCTCTTCGGACATATTTTGTCTATTTGGAAGTTTTTCACCCGGTGGACATTTTGACCTCATTGGACGTTTCGCCTCGTTGGGCTGTTATGGCTCGGTGGACATTTTGTCTTAGTGAACATTTTTAGGTGACATGTTGGGCATTTGGTCTCGTTGGAAATTTTCACAAGTGTCTTCGTGGCACGCACATACAGGGACGCTGCGAACGCTTGTTGGCCGACACCGCGTCCAGGCTTTATCCATAACGCTTGATCTAGGGGAAATTCCTGGATGAAATATTTGGCAAGGGGGGGGATTTCTTTTTCAAGCGTGGTACCGCTGTTGTCGGTGCAGAGAACATGCTGACGCCACCTCTCGCGTGGCCCTGAAAACACATCAAGCCTGCGTACAAGTTATAACTAAACTTTTTTTGTGTGTGTTGTTTATAATGTTGTTAGAATTATTTCGTGGCTATGGCGAAAGAACAATGCGACAAAAATATTGATATATACGCAGATTCGGAGTGTTCCAGGCCCACCCGATAGATTGCGCCAGTCTGTTTTCCCGTCGCAAGCAGTCACAATAAGCCGTTTCAACGCGCTCTGTCTGAAGCTTGGTCTGAGACTACTCAAGAACAACTCCAATTCTTTTTTTTTTTTTGTGTGTGTGTGTGGGGGTGGGGGGGGGGGGGCTTTCCCCGATTTTGATCAAACTGGCTCGAGCCTTACTTTTCGGTGCACATCGGTAAATACCGAAGAACACGGAACGCTACACGTAAGTCAGGAACGCTGTCACGATCTCGAAGATTTTACAACATTCTAAGGGCATGGCCTTAGCAGGCGACGACGCCATTACGACCGCAGTCGCGCTTATACCATTGCAGCGAAACCAAGAGACAGACAAAGCTTCCTCGCTATAAACAGCGAGCGGAACGGGAAAAAAGCACGTCGATCTGTGGATAATGCCGGAGCTTACGCAAGCCGCAACGACAAGGCGGCCAGGTGCGAAAATAAACGGCTCGCGGCGCAAAAAAAGAAGAAAAAAACGATGCGTGTCAGCGGTGGCCGTTTTTCTCCCCACTGATGGTGATGTGTCCTGTCCGCAATGGCTGCCGCCCGATACATACCCGAAGCAGCTAGGGTTGACGTCGTCTCCCTTTGTTCCCAATTTGTCAGGGCCCGCCATCGCCTGTTGACACAAGTGCGTCAGCAAACAGAATGGCGCGTCGTCTGCTTACAACTCCAAATATACCTGCAAAGCTCGATCTGGTTCGTATACCCCGAGGTGGTAGGCAGAAGCCGTGTGAAGTGTAAACGCCTTTCGTGTGACGGCACATCTTTGAAAAGGTGTGTGGGGCGGGGAGGAAGGGGGGGGGCATGAGGTGATGGATTTGTTGTTGAGTACTCTCTCTCTTCATGGTCTATTGTTTTTTATTCCTTCTTTTCCGTTACATGCTTCAGTTGGCAGCTAAGATCGCACCGTTAACGCATATCCCACGAAAGACAGCCTCCAAACACTGTCTGATCCTTGTGCCATGTTTTTTTAGACTTGGACTATAGGTGGCGAAACCTACCGCCCGTTACAAGCGGTATAGCCATTAACGCCCGTCCATCCTTCCGCGTACGATGACGTTCCTCTTGTCACATTGGTCACACAAAGAACTGTCTGCAGTTATGTTGGAAGCATGTATACGGTCAACATGCTTCGAATATGCTCGTGAGGCGTGTCCTCTGATAATTCTCACATCGTGTCTGCAAAGCGTGGCCTCTCTTGTATATGTGATGTACAGGGAGCAGTGGGACGTGCGGCTTAAAAAGGCTGCTTCACACATTTCTGCGTTATTGGGACCGCGTCGGACTGCTTACTACCAGAGAAAAAACGCCGGCCCCATCTATCGGGTATAGCACCGAAAACACTTCCGACTTGCCTATATATATATATATATATATATATATATATATATATATATATATATATATATATATATATACGTATTAATGTTTTTCTTCATTTGATTCCACAAATACTGAAAAAAAAAAGACCTTCGGTTTATATACACGTGTCACTGACAACAGAAGAAACACTTGGGCGTTATTATCGATCCCATATAGAAAATCCTATTATCGCTGCACAGCCAATAAAGTTGCTGCTGTATTAGCCGAGAAGGACACCGAAAAAAAAATCGAATAGCGAAGCGAGAAGCGCGAATAAGCCACGTCCCGTGTCAGTGACTATGCGGGCAGAAACTGAGGGGAGAGGAGACGAGGAGACGAGGAGCGCGCGCGGGAACGTCAGAACACCAAGCCTGTCATTGAATGAAAATGACTCCGTCGTGCATCTTTACGATCGGTTAAAAAAACATTCGAACGCAAAAAATAAAGCACGTGAGCTACGAAACGTGTGTGTTTTTATAATTTCCTATGTCGGGCAGTTTTTATCGGGTACCTGCTCTGTGGCTCCCCCTATTTGCAAAGATTTGGAGCGTGCGGGTGGTGATTTGAACCCAGAACAAGCATCTTCGCACATATTCACGAGCAGAAAGAATAAAGCAGTACTTATTTATTGCAAATCTGACTATATTACGTGGCTTTCAATTTATTTTGATCGTCTGCGTGCACAAGGAGTGACTTATCCAGTGCTACTGCGTAGTTCTTGCTGTCTCTCTTGGTTTTCCACATGTGAGCGTGCGCGTATACCACTGAGCGTCTGCACGCCGTGCGTTCGCGCTCAACAGTGTGCCTGACATGTGCATCATAAATACACGTACGAAGCGGTTTTAACACCGTTTTTCATGCCACGAATTTCAAATAAAAATGCTGTAACTGACCAATTATTTCGTCTGCGTGACTGAGAAATGTTCCAAGCTACCTAGTACGTACAAATTATTCGTGATATTTGCTCTTATAATCGAGCGCAGAGAGAAAATGCACTCGCTTTTTCCCATAGAAATGCATTACCGGAAGTCAATTTCTGACTGCTTGCTGTCCGCTTCAAAATGCAACAGCACACTAGCGCCACCTGAGCCTCTAGCGTTTATTGTAATAACTCTATGCTCTAGACAGCCTATATTGAAAGAGGGTTCAACTCGAGCCACCCGTCTCGCGGAGATTGGTCACAACTGCGCATGCGCTGCGTCGTCGCGCTGCGAAGAGGAAAGCAGGCGGAAAGGCGGAAGCGCTCGCAGTCGATCAACGCGTTCGTCACCTCCTCGCAGCTCTTGTTGCGAATGCGGCCCATAAACCACGTGGAATATACCCATTGCAAACTTGCAACTGCACGCGCTGCCCACACCAGCGACACGTGCCTCTAATTCACCTCTAACTCCTTTTTTAAGAACTTTTTAGCGTTTTTTTTAAATTAAGCTGTCAGTCACCATAGTTACGAACTTCCTGTTTCTTTTCTTAAAAATAAAAAAAGGAAGCACTAACGTTTCAATAAAGAGCTGCGAAAAGCAAGAGCACATGTTTGCTCCAAGACGATGCATGTCGTGCAAAGTTATCTTTCTTCCCCGAGCGTTGGCATAACCTTTTAGTTTGAACTTTTTCGCGCGTAGTTTGCATTTCAAACCGCTTTATGTCGTTCTGTTTTTTGTTTTTTTTTATTCGTGATTTTTGTTTGTGCGTACCGATGAATGAAATATGCTGCCCCCTATTTACTATACTATACCTCTGCTATGCACTTACTTTTACTAAGGAATTTCGAGGCGTCTTGCAATGCTTACAAGAGCTTCGACAATCTGCGTGCTGGCGTTTCTTCGCCAACCCTGTAATGTCACCGTCTTCTTTGTTTTTTCTTTTTTTTTTCCTGTTTTAGTTACGAGTTTTTTTTGTTTTTTTTTTCAACTGTTTGAGTAGGACTTATTAGTAAAGTTCCGCAATCGGTCAGTGTTTTAGTCGCTTTATATTTTTTATAGACGGCGCTCTAAAGATCCGTTTCGCTAAGCTCCTTTATAATATCGGCGAACCAGCGCACGCCGTAGGGCACGTGCGCACTCGACATCGCGAGCAGATTGGCCGATTTTATAAAGGAGCTTAGTGAAAAGGATCTTTAGAACGCCGTCTGACACGGGAATAAATCTTTCATAAGTCTGCTGACCTGCCAATGAGCAACTTCTCAAAGAGCGTCGTCAAACGAACGCAAAGACTAAAGAGGCATTGTTTCGCTGACGAGTCGCAGCTCGCTTTGAATGTCAGCGCTCATTCACAGAACGACTTTGACTACACGCTTGGCTGCGTTGCGGTGACTTAGCGTCGAGGTTAGAGGACCCAGAGTTACCGGATCCTTACGTAATGAAACACCGATTCAATGAGTAACTTGTCACCGGCATACGAATCCAAGTAACTCGCAGCCGTATCTCACCGTAACGTATCTCGAACGCCACTTTATGAACGGTGTGAGGAACGCTGCCCGCGCCACTCGTTGAACCTGCCAGTAGCGACCTAGATAGCATGAATGCACGAATGCACGTGGTCGAACCCTGAATTGGGCGGCGACTTGCGCCACCTATAGCGGGTACTTTACATTTTTTAGCATCTATAGATGTACTGTACACCTGTTTTCTCTGCGCAGCGCCATGATCGGCTGAAGGCTGGGCGGGTCGGCCTGGCGCTGTTGCCTGCACCCGCCCCTGGGGGCTCCAGCGGTAAGGCCTGCCCATGGCGGAGCAGAGCAACGGTAAGCGGACACGGCGGCAATTTGATACTTCAAACTCATGTTCCAGGGGAAAAAAAAAGTTAACCGCAGAATAATAAAAAAAAAAACGACACACGTTTGGTGATTAAGATTTGTCAGAATTTTCGACACTGGTGAAAATTCGCCGTCTGCGTTAAGTCCTTTGTTACTTTTTTTTTTTGTTCACGTTCCGCTTATTGAAACGTACGGCGAAAGAGCCGAAGCACGCACCTGATCTCGTCACAATTCCGTTTCCCTTTGCACTATCCTGTTGTGCTTACCGCGTCCAAAAAACAAAAAAAAGTGGTTCCTCGATTGGCATTTTGTGACGTCATAAGAGTTTCACGCTGACGTCGGCAGCGATCCTGGCGGTGTCCCAGCAGCGGTGCTGGATGTGGCAGACGCCTGTTTCTGCTGCAGGATCGCTTTCCAGCTTGACAGTCTGTAAGGAAGCTTGAGCAGCCAGCAGTTGGGACGCCGTCGACGACAGCGGAACTCGCGTTTGCTCGCGCTTTTTGCCGAAACGTCTACGACCAACCACACCAGGATCGCGACATCCGACAGCACGACACTCCCGCTTGTGTGACGTCACTTGTTGCCACATTCGGGACCACTTTTGATGCATGGGCGGAATATAGACGCCGCGTTCTAGGCACTGTACTATGAAAGTCAGTCTGCTAAGCTCACCGTCACCATGACAACGAAGCATCTGCTGAACGGACGCTCACACAAACAGAAAGCTTTATAAAGATCTTCTTTTTTTTTACCGCAATTTATGCATTTAAGGATATCTGAAGCGTTTACTTTTCCGCAGAGCACTAGTTGTTAGAGCCAGACGCTGCGAGCTACAAAGGGACCTCGACGAGTAACGAGGCTGGAAATATGTCGACATGAGACAAGGACAAAAGGGAGACTAGACAACACGGAGCTCCGTGTTGTCTAGTCTCCCCTTTGTCCTCGTCTTAAGCGCCATCATGTCGTCAAATTCCCAGTACCAACTAGCCCAACAATCTGCATTGGAAATATGTGTCGACCTCGGAAATACAGTCCGCGCTGTGGCACCGAGCATGGCGTACGCGCGTGAAATGTCATGGTCATTGTCTCGAAACAAACTTTTTTTCTTTTTCTTTTGAGGGGGGGGGGGTCGTGTAAACATATTTTCAGTTTTGTCATTGGCCGAGTTCTCTCTCTCTGTAGAATGCAGCGATTGGCTCTCCCAATCGCAGTGAAGGCAGTGGTACGCCGAACAAAGCATAAATAAACGAATAAATAAATATATTTTATTATTTGTTCTAATTTAATATCTAGAGAGCTTGAAGGAAACGAAAAGAGTACAACTATGTAATTTCACGGCATCTCTGCCCACCGTATAGTTTGTTTCATCTCCGGTAAGAGCACAGCCGAACAATCACGGACACAATCACGGACAAACGTACTAAAAGCGCAGGTCTATGGGCTTTCGCTGCGCTTAATTGGTTTAGCTAGCCGATGAAAGAACACGCTCGCATAGATGGCGAATGAAACGATGTCGCGGTTTTGGGGCTATTTGGATTGATCCCACTGGCTCGTAGCGTCGCCTGTGTTTTGACTTGAGATGAAACGAAGTGTAGAGGTTGCTCGGCCACTGCGCTGGTTCCAACATCATCTGAATTTCCGGACGATGTTGGCAATGTCAGCAGCTAAAAGTCGCGAGAAAAAAAATTGCAAAATAGTGAAATGACAGTTAACGTAATAAGGCAGAACGCAGGGTCTTTTACTCCTGATAATACATCTGCCTTGTAAAAGTGTAAAAAAAAAAAAGCAGCGCGAAAAACGACACGCAGAGAGAAGGTGTAAAACAAGTTGGCGTCGTGTATGTTTATACAGCATAGAACTTGGTCTGCTTCAACGGACGACGGGTCTCCCAGCTGTTGATGAGAAATTTTGCCAGTGCAGTACAGCTAGCCTGGGATCTTTAACGTGCCATAGAACAGAGTACACACAGAACAGGTACACACACACAACCCTGTGTGTGTACACCTTCTCTGTCCGTGTCGCTTTTCTCGCTGTTTCACAAGGCTACACCAGTCTAGCCCAACTTACCGCTGTGCTACAATATATCTGCCGCATGCCCCCATGCCGTGGCTAGAGTGCACCGTGCGCCCTGATATCGCGGCGCGCCGCTCGCGTCAACCTTCACGGCGTCACACCAGCGCGCGCGCGTCGAGCTTCACCGCTTCGCACCAGAGTGCTAGGAGCAGCGGCTGACACAGGGGCAACGCATGGGTTAGCGCGATTTGCTCGGAAATTATGCCTTAGAAGTTAGTACTATTGCAGGTCAACTTTCTTCGCTCTTGGCTATGGGCTCACCTAAGTAATATGCTTGAGTATCACAGAGGCACTGTCCATCATTGTAAGGTATGAATTCGTTTAGCGATGTAATTTACTGTTCCTTTTCGAGTGATGTTCTAGCAGTTGTTGGCATCGGCTCCGAAAGTGTCAGGGGCTGGTCCAAGACTCCAAGCCAATAGTTTGCCTGCTAGAAAAGCTGCACTGTAGAAGCACTGGATGTGTGAGAGTGTGTGCCGCCATTTGTGCGCAGCGTATTGATGCGTCGGTACCGCATGTTGGATACGTGTTCAACGATTGTACGGGAGGGTGCGGGTCCTGAAATTTTGTGGAACGCATGTCGAAATCGTTTAATTAAACGTATTTTCGTCGGGCGCCGCTTAACCAAATGCCGCTTCGTTTAAAAAAAAAGCCTAGTGTTTTTTTTTTTTTTTTTTTAGACAGGAATAAAAGGAACGGTTTACATTTGACATTTTTTAGAAGCACCGCTGGTTTCCGTGTTGTCTTGGGCCTGGTTGCTCCGGGAAATCCATACCAAGGCGTCACAATATGGATGGAAAAATCTGACGGAACAATTTCGTCTCGCTGGTATCTAATACACCATGACTTTTCTTCTTTTTTTCTTGTGTGTGTGTGTGTGGGGGGGGGGGGGACTTGTTTTGCCGATCTTAGGTTGCAACCGAACTGTCTTAAAGACATGGTTTGAAGTCGGGGCTAATGCCAGCACCACCTAGAATAATCAAAGCCCGTGCGCTGGAATTTTGACGTCACCACTCTGAGATCGGAGCGCATATACGCAGAGTAGTCACGAGCTCTGTGTCAGCTTTCGGCCGTGCCTGGTGTCCGGACAGTGCATCGAAGGACGTTCGGTGTCAGGCAAGGCACGGGCCATATACGGAGAGAAACCGAGGGAGAGGAGGAGCCGAGAGCGTGCGCATTCACAAGTACGTCATGTTCTTAACTGGCTTCGATATCATCTCATAGTTTACGCTCTTCATGTGCTAAGTGTAACTTCGCAGCGCAGTATCCCTCAGAATCCCTATTGGCCAGCGCACGCTGTTTACAAACGAGCCCACGTCTGCGCCGCCCACCGAGTGCGGGCACTGCGTCTGCGCAGAAACGAGATTGGAGTGAGGTGAAGCCTCTGCGCATGTGCGCCTGCCGATACCAGCGCCGCCGCAGCGCCGTGACGTCAGAGCCTCGTATGGGTTTTTCCGCCTGCTGACGTCATAGACGTGTCGCGCTGCCGCCGGTCGCGATCCTGGCGGTGTCCCATGCAGCGGTGGTGGATACTGCAGACGCCTGTTCCGCCGAAGCTCGCGCTCCAGTGTGGCAGTTTCAGGGAAGCTTCGGCATGTCGGAAGTTGGGACGCTGCGGCGACGAATACCGAAGCTTCCCGACACTGCCCACTGGAGCGCGTTCGCTCGTGATTTTCGCCAGCATTTCTGCGGCCGACCGCCAGGATCGCGACGTATCCGACAGCACGGCACTCCGGCCTTTAGGATGTCATTTGTTGCCACGCGTTCGGGACCACTTTTGATCTATAGGCGCGAGATGGGACGCTGAACACACCAGTCGGGGACGCGCTCCGGGCGCCGTAGTATGTATAGCGTCTCGCTGACTTGGACTATTTCCGACGTGCATGTGCATGGATGGCGAGCTCGGCGCATTGCGGATGCGTAGCGCGCCTCTATTTCTGGCCGGTTGTTGCCGACGCGTTCCGTTACGGAACACACACGCGCTCTAAGGCTTCCTCTCCGTGAACTTGTCGAGTTTCTCGCATTTGCGCGAATAAATCACTTTTAGAAAGAGAAAAATATATGTATTTTTTTTCGGAATTACGCAACTGCCGTTTTCTCGTGCAGCAGCTTCGTCGTTCGACCGACGAGTTTTATGGACAGAGAGCGCAGGCGATTGACGCAACCGCGCTTCTGCGTCTGCCCTGGTGTTGTCAGTAGTGGTTTGGCTACCGGGTGACGCAAGGCGTTAACAACCACGCGCGTGCCTAAGTTCTTTTTTCTTTCTATTTTACTCTTGGAATTGAAATGTACTGCACCGCGTCAAAGAAGAATCAATTTACGCGGAAGCGTTATGTAATCAAGATATCGTGACAGCCTAAACTCTACTGTTTCAGAATTTCAGAATGTTCATTCCCGCATGCGCAATCCAGAAGAGAAAAAAAATAATGTACCGTAATATCTTGAGAGATAGCCCACCTAAAATCGAAAGCAAATCGGTTGAAAATAAGGAGTGGGCTAACTTTCGGTGTGCGATAAAAAAAACAAGTTTAAAAAACTTTCAGCCTTTTCCACTTTGGCGAAGAAGGAAGAGCAGCGGAGCTGTAGCTTCTGTTCTCGGTGGTGTCTTTCCAGGTGAGCGATCTGCTCTTCTTTCGCAAGGGAATCTGAATTCGCTCTCGACGCAGTGGAACTTTAGGCGATAGCGGCTTCGCGGCGGTTGCGGAACCATTCGCGCTTCTGCGCACACCGCCGCTCGTTCCGCGCCCGCTCTTCTTCCTCCCAAGACAGGTTGCCGCCATCTATGAGCGACGGCGGCAACCAGTTGTCTGGTTGCCGCCGTCGCTCATAGATGGCGGTAGCCGTCCAGAGTTCCGTGTCATCATTTCTTTGCTAGTGGACACGATCCTGGGGAAACTATAGCCCTTAACAGTTCCGCTATAAAAATGCTAGCTTTAGATTTTGTGACCTGCGAAACTTGTAATCGCAGGGAGGGGCGATGAACTAAAGCCCGGTTCACACAGTTGCGTTTGACTGCGTTTGACTGCGTTGCGGCAGCGAGACACCAGGACATCCCTGCTTCTTATATCGCGTGCCAAGACGATTCCTTGAATTGGATTCCACGCTTCATACGAAGCACAGATGTGCCGGTGACTCGCATTCGGTTCTCGCCGCAACGCAGTCAAACGCACTCAAACGCAAGTGTCTCAACACGGCCTTAAAGGAGCGGTGCAACGATACTCAATTGGAATGTTTTTCACTTTACACGAGCTTACTGGCACACCTGGGACTCAAGGATACTCACACGCAACACCACTGGCCAAGAAACTCCTTTGTTGCGGTGTAATTTCAAGGACAAAATCGATCATTTTCATTCAATCTCTCCTTTGCAAAATTTGATGACGTAACGTGGGGATCGCAGTACACCCCATATGACGATATTTGAATGCGGTTCATAGATTGGACCCGAGCATTGCGTGGGCACTCGATTTGGGCTCGTGATAATTACTAGCTCGAGAAGCATTCGGGTAGTGGCCCGTGTCCAATCGCTGCAACGACGACGATAGCGAGCCATAACAATGTCTGGAACTCAGCGCGTGTCCTGTGCTTTGCCAACCCCAGCGCGTGGCTATGATCAACATTGGCGGCATATAATCGGCTCCAGATCACGTGGCCGCTTGTTCTGGCTGCGAGTTGAGGGTGAACGCTGCTCGTTTTCTTTAATTTTTTTCTGGGACTTCTATTGCGTGGGATGAAAAACGAACGCGAGTTTCATAGGTCATTAACGTCAGGGATCCGTCCTAAGCGGTATTTTGCACAAAGTACAAAAATTGTTGCATCGCCC